>CM056060.1:66089837-66346309 GCA_029574335.1 Rana kukunoris
AGCCCAGATCAGGGTAAAGAGCCAATGAAATTGGCTTTATACCACTTGAACGGCTGTGTCCAATCACAGCCGGTCACTAAATGTAAACACAACACTGTGTGTGTGTGTGTGTGTGTGTGTGTGTGTGTAACTTACTATTGCTGTTCTCCTCTTCACACACATATCCAGTGTGAGGAGGAGATCAGCAACAGTGAGTTACACATCTGTAAAAAAAGGATTTTTAATAAACAGCTTACCTGTAAAATCCTTTTCTTGAAGTACATCACGGGACACAGAGCGCATAGCCATTACACTTGGGTTATATGGGTACCTTCAGGTGTGGACACTGGTGTAATCAATTTCACAGGAAGTTTCCTCCCTATATAACCCCCTCCCACTGGGAGTGCTTCAGTTTTGTAGCAAGCAATTCTCCCGAGGTAACACAATGTTCCCCAAAAGAGGGGTGGGAGCTCTGTGTCCCGTGATGTACTTCAAGAAAAGGATTTTACAGGTAAGCTGTTTATTAAAAATCCTTTTTTCTTTATCGTACATCACGGGACACAGAGCGCATAGCCATTACACTTGGGATGTCCTAAAGCAATGCTCTATGAAGGGAGGGAGACCGTAAGGCCAAGAATAGCCAAATCAAAACATTGTCAGGAGAAAACATGGCTCCATCAACAGAAACACAAGGGGGCGTGAACCGGGCCAGAGGATTCTATACTGCTGCCCGTAGGACCGCCTGCCCAAAAGCTGCGTCCGTACTCTTTGCAACGTCCAACTTATAAAATTTAGTAAACGTATGTACGGAAGACCAGATTGCCGCCTTGCAAACCTGTGCCATAGAAATCTGATGGTGTGCCGCCCAGGAGGCACTCATGGCCCTCGTAGAATGGGCCTTAACTGATAAGGGAGGTGGAACGCGCCTCAGACCATAGGCCTGAAAAATCAGCTGCTTAATCCACCTAGCCAAGGAAGACTTGGCAGCCGGCTGACCCTTCTTGGGGCCATCCGGAAGAACAAAAAGCACATCTGTTTTCCGAATCTTCTCTGTAGCCTTGAGATAGACCCTCATGGCTCGAACCACGTCCAAAGTATGAAGCAGTCTTTCCTCTCTGGACTGGGGAGTAGGAAAGAAGGAAGGTAGGACTAGGTCCTGATTCAAGTGAAAACTGGATATGACCTTAGGAAGGAAAGAAGGTTGAGGCCGCAGAACAACTCTGTCCTTATGCAGAATAAGGTATGGTTCCCTGCATGATAAGGCTGCCAGCTCGGAAACCCTTCTGGCTGAAGCCATAGCCACCAAGAAAACTAACTTTCGGGTTAGTAGCACAAGAGGGATTTCTGTCAGAGGTTCAAACGGCTGCCTTTGTAAAGCTGACAAGACCAGATTTAAATTCCAGGGGCAGAGGGGAGCTCTAATAGGGGGATTCACATGCAAGACCCCCTGCAAGAAGGTTTTCATAAGCGAATGGGTAGCCAAGGGTCTTTGAAACCATATTGATAAAGCCGACACCTGCCCCTTTAGAGTACTAAGAGCCAACCCTTTGTCAACGCCAACCTGGAGGAATCGCAAGATCCTGTCAATAAAAAACTTTCGAGGATGCCATTTTTGAGACTCGCACCACTCCACATAGGTTCTCCAGACTCTGTAATAAATATTTCTGGAGACCGGTTTCCTAGCCTGAATCAACGTAGATATGACCTGATCTGAGAGGCCTCTGCCTTTAAGAATTAGGGATTCAGCCGCCAAGCCGTCAAATTTAGCTGCTGTGAAGCAGGATGGCAGATTGGGCCTTGAGACAGCAGATCTGGGCGCAGGGGGAGCGGCCACGGCGCCCCGACTCACATCTTCACGATGAGTGCGTACCAAGCCCTCCTGGGCCAGGCTGGAGCCACCAGGATCACAGGCCTGCGCTCCACCCGGATTCTCCGTAGAAGGCGGGGAATCATCTGCAGTGGAGGGAACGCATACAGAAGAGAAAACCGGTGCCAAGGGCAAACCAAGGCATCGGTCCCGTAGGCCGAGGGATCCCTGGCTCGGGATATGAATTTGTCCAACTTTTTGTTGGATCTCGTTGCCATAATGTCCACGTCTGGGACTCCAAATTTTTGGCAAATCTCTTGGAATACCTGGGGGTGAAGCGACCATTCCCCCGGGAGCAACTGTTGACGACTCAAAAAATCTGCTTGAGAATTGTCTATCCCTGGGATGAACACCGCCGAGATGCAGGGTACATGGGCTTCGGCCCATGAGAAAATCAGGTTTACTTCTCTTTGGGCTGCTGGGCTCTTCGTGCCCCCCTGGTGGTTTATGTATGCCACCGCTGTGGCGTTGTCGGACTGTATCCTTACTGGCAGACCCTGAAGGGGGAGAGTCCAGGCGATCAGGGCCAGTCGAGCAGCTCTGATTTCCAAGATATTGATGGGAAGCAGTTTCTCTGCCCCCGACCACAGCCCTTGCTGGGTCTGTTCTTCTAGAACTGCCCCCCAACCTAACAGGCTGGCATCCGTGGATACTATCTTCCACGAGATGGGGCAAAAGGATTTCCCTTTTGACAAATTTTGAGAAACCAGCCACCAAGACAGGCTGCGCCGGACCTTCGGGGAGAGCACTAACGGACGATCTAACGCCTGAATGGACTTGTTCCAAGCAGAGAGAATGGCTGCCTGAAGATATCTGGTATGGATCTGGGCGTAGGGCACAGCCTCGAAGGCGGCCACCATCTTCCCCAGCAGTCGCATACATAGGCGAATAGTCGGCCTCTTCTTGCCTAAGATCATTTGAACTGCTTGGGCTATTGATCTGATCTTTGCTTGAGGTAAAATTATCCTCTGGCAGTCTGTATCTAGCCGAAGGCCTAGATATTCCAACTGCTTTGTGGGTTTCAATACCGATTTTTCTAGATTTACAATCCATCCGAATTCCTCTAGATGCTGAACTGTGCGACCTACTGCCTGATTGAGGTTGGAGGCTGAGCTGTCGATAACCAGAAGATCGTCCAAGTATGCCAAGACTAAAATGCCTTCTGTCCTTAGGACGGCTAGCAACGGGGCTAACACCTTTGTGAATACCCGCGGAGCTGTTGCCAACCCGAAAGGGAGGGCTACGAACTGGTAATGGCGGTGATGTATCATAAACCGAAGAAACCTGTGATGTGCCGGGTAGATCGGCACGTGCAGATACGCATCTTTTATGTCTATAGATGCTAGAAAGTCGTCTTGATGTAGGCTGGCTGCCACCGAACGTATGGACTCCATACGAAAGGTCTGAATGTTTAGAAAGCGATTTAGGCGTTTGAGGTCCAAGATAGGCCTGACGTCGCCATTGGGCTTTGGTATTATGAAAAGGTTGGAGTAGAATCCCAGACCCCATTCCTGGGTTGGTACTTCTACGATTACTCCTTGGAGTAAGAGACGATCCAATGCTTTTGCAAGAGAGGCCCTCTTTAATGGGTCGCTTGGAAGACTTGACCCCTGAAAATGATGAGGGGGGACTTCCCGAAACTCTAGCTTGTAGCCCGTGGTTACCACGGATCTTACCCACGAGTCAGGAATTCTGGTCTTCCACACTTCGGAGAAGAACCGAAGCCTTCCCCCCACCCAAGAGAGTGGGGGCGCCACTTCATGAATCTGACTTAAGGACTGGTTTAACCGACTTGCGAGACCATGGCCTCTTGCCTGTCGTGGCTTGTCCTTGTGGGCGGCTATTAAATGCCGAACGCCCGGGAGGCCGTCGATACTGACGGGAAGTTGAAGGGGCCGAGCCTGCGAAGGCCTGTCCCTTAAATGCGGGCCCACGTGATCTTTTCTTGATGGGCAAGAAAGAACTTTTACCACCCGATATGGTCTGGATATATTTATCTAGGTCTTCACCGAATAGTCTCCCACCATGAAAGGGAAATCCTGCTAAAAGCTTTTTGCAGGGTGCCTCTGCTGACCAGTTTTTTAGCCACAAAAGGCGACGCATATGAACCAACAGCAGAGATAACCAGGACGCCTGTTGAACGGAGTCCTTAATAGCATCTACTGCAAAGCAGAGAGCTCTTGGGAGGTCAGCCAATTCACGAGCTTGTTGAGCCGGTATGTCCCTTAATATCTGTTTAGTCTGATCCTTTAAAGCCTGACAAACGCCAATGGCTGCCACTGCTGGCTGAACCACGGCACCTACTGTGGTAAAAGAAGCCTTCAGTAGGGTCTCCAATTTTTTGTCGACTGGATCTTTAAACACCTGGACATTTTCCACCGGACAGGTCAGGGATTTATTTACGCAGGAAATGGCTGCGTCCACGGTAGGGAGTGCCCATTTCTTTGCAAATTCTTCTTCCATAGGATAGAGAATGGTAAACTTTTTAGGAGGGATAAAAATCCTATCAGGTCGAGCCCAATCCTGAAAAATCACGCTCTCCAGAAGGGGGTGAACCGGGAAAGATGCACCACCCAATGGTGCCTTCAAGGAACCTAAAGAGGATACCGCGGGGGCTACTTGTTCTGACACTGGAAGTTTAAAGGCAGTGCGAACCATATCCGTCAGAGACTGGATCCACAGGCTCTCTGCTTGAGAAGCCGAAAAAAATTCATCTATAGTGGAATCTTCAATGTCTGACCCGTCAGGACTCAGGTCCGCTTGATCCCCCTGTGGGTCCAATTCCTCCGAAGAGAGGACCTCTGCATCTGAACACACCGTTTTAGGTGACGGGGATCTAGCCCGTTTGCCACCCGGCAAAGAGCGGGCAATTAAAGCAGTTAACCTTTTCTCTAGCCCACCCAGGGTGGATTCTAGCATTTCTTCCGTAACATAAACGGGAATGGGTTGATTGGGGGCCGCCTCTGCCCCTAGCACCCTCAATGGCTCCTGCACGATGCTGTTCGGTGGTCTATCTGGTGAGGGTGGGACCACTGGAGCCTGGCCCAAATCCTCTGACCCCGTTGGAGACCCCTTTACTTTTTTGGCACCTTTTGCAGCCTTAGCTGGTCCTGATCCCTTGGGAGCCATTGCACAACCTTGAGACACCCCTACAGCCAACACCCAACTGTTGTAGCTAGAAGTGAAAACTTAATAAGGACAGGCTATGTAAAATGTTTTCAAAATTTTCATACGCCTGAGAAGGCGGCAATACAGAGGAAAGTCCTGTGAGTATTGCCACACCAATGCCCGTTAGCTGGAGTCCAAGGTTGCACCGACTCAGATACTGCCGGATCTAAGGCTGAGTCCCTTTAACCACTTTGCAACCGCCCTATGCCGAAAGTACGGCTCTAGGGCGGTTGCTGTATTCTAACTGGCCGTTAATTAACGGCCTGTCAGAATCGCGCTCCCGCGCGCCTCCTGAGGCGCGCACACGGGAACATCCGTGACCGCCGGGTCCAGAGGACCCGGCGGGTCACGGATCACGGTAAATCGCCGCTGATAGCGACGGTTTACCACGTGATCGCGCCGTCCAATGACGGCGCGATCAGATGTAAACAGACCGGCGTCATTTGATGACGCCGGTTCCTCCCTCCTCTCTCTGTACCGATCGGTACAGTGTGAGAGGAGAAGGGAGGGAGCGGATGGCAGCGCCAGTGCTGCGGGCTGGATCTGTGACAAATGCAGTCACAGATCCATCCATCCCTCCCTCCCTGCTCAGCCATCCCTGCTGCATATACTCTGCAATACTCACCTGGGCATACTCTGGCAATACTCTGGGCATACTCTGCAATACTCTGGGCATACTCTGCAATACTCTGGGCATACTCTGCAATACTCTGGGCATACTCTGCAATACTCTGGGCATACTCTGCAATACTCTGGGCATACTCTGCAATACTCTGGGCATACTCTGCAATACTCTGGGCATACTCCGCAATACTCTGGGCATACTCCGCAATACTCTGGGCATACTCCGCAATACTCTGGGCATACTCTGCAATACTCTGGGCATACTCTGCAATACTCTGGGCAATACTCCGCAATACTCTGGGCATACTCTGCAATACTCTGGGCATACTCTGCAATACTCTGGGCATACTCCGCAATACCCTGGGCATACTCTGCATACTCCGCAATACTCTGGCAATACTCTGGGCATACTCTGCAATACTCCGCAATACTCTGGGCATACTCCGGGCAATACTCTGGGCAATACTCTGGGCAATACTCCGCAATACTCTGGGCATACAGCAGCCCCTGTCCCCGCGAGCTCGCATGCAGAAGCGAACGCATACGCAAGTCCCGCCCACATATAAAAACGGTGTTCAAACCACATGTGAGGTATCTTTATATCATGTTTTGGGGTTTTATGTATTTTTCTAGCAAATAAATGATGATTTTTACATGTAGGAGAGAAATGTCAGAATTGGCCTGGGTGCTCCCTGCATGTTGGGCCTCTGTATGTGGCCGCACTGTGTAAAAGTCTCACACATGGGGTATCGCCATACTCGGGAGGAATAGCAGAATGTGTTTTGGGGTGTAATTTGTGGTATGCATATGCTGTGTGTGAAAAATAACCTAATAATATGAAAATTTGATGAAAAAAAAATAAATCTTGATTTTGCAAAGAATTGTGGGAAAAAATTACAACTTTAAAAAACTCACCAGGCCTCTTTCTAAATACCTTGGAATGTCTTCTTTCCAAAAAGGGGTCATTTGGGGGGTATTTGTACTTTTCTGGCATGTTAGGGTCTCAAGAAATGAGAGAGGCTGTCAGTACTTCAGGTGTGATGAAATTGATCAATTTTCAGGATTTGGTACCATAGCTTGTAGACCCCATAACTTTCACCCAGACTAAATAATATCCAACATTTTTTATTTTTTTTACCAAAGATATGTAGCAGTATACATTTTAGGCCAAATTTATGAAGAAAAATTACTTTTTTGCAAAATTTTATAATAGAAATGAAGAAAAATTATTATTTTTTGCAAAATTTTGTTCTTTTTTCATTTATAGCAAAAAAAATAAAAACCGCAGAGGTGATGAAATACCACCAAAAGAAAGCTCTATTTGTGGGAAAAAAAGGACAAAAATTTAATTTGGTTATAGTGTTGTATGACTGAGTTATTGTCATTCAAAATGTGAGAGCACCGAAAGCTGAAAATTGGTCTGGTTATTAAGGGTGTTTAAGTGCCCAGTGGTCAAGTGGTTAAGCAAAAAAAAATATATATTTTTTTTTTTTTTTTTTTTGTCAGTGTGGACTTTTAAGTCCAGACCTCAAGATCCACAAACCACCACTGGGTGTCACTGTTAGCCAGAACTGGCTCAGCTGCGCGCTCTATGTCCTCACTCTCCACCGCTCTCAGGAGGGACTGACCAGCCAGGAATGCTTTTTTGCTTTATCTGACGCTGCTGGCCCGCCCCCCCCCACGCCCGCTGACGTTGTAAAAGGCGGCGCGCACGCGCGCGCGTGCCCCCCCCCCCACGCTGAAACCAACATGGAGGAAGCAGAGAGCAGAGGAGAGCCCGGACCAGCGCTAGAACACAGACACCAGGTAAGCCACTTTCTTTGTAGTGCACACATAGAGGAAGCTGTCTCCCTAGGCTTCCTAGGAACAGGAGTTTTGTCAGCCCTTCCTCTCTATACACGTGGGGCTGCAGTATCATGCTAACAGGCAAATCTGGGGGGAGTAGCAAAATACATATCTTTTAAAAGCATATATATATCTACATGTTATCTGGGTAAACATTAGTACATCCCATCCTGCCTCAACAGACATAGTGGAGATAGTGGCTGATGCACAAGCATACCATTAGCCAACCCAGAACCCCCAGGGGGATACCTACTGTCGAACCAAGTCCCGCAGGTTCCCTCTTACCTGCTCCACGCCGCAGGGTATTGCAAAATGCAAGAGGCCCAGCCTTCCCCCATCTCCGTGGGTATTGTCTTGGACCTTCAGGGACCGGGGTCCTGTGTTAAGGAACCCACACCCCTGGACCTATATAGCATCCTGGCATCAGTAGCGTTTAGTTCTTGGAAGAGACTAAGGCACTGGAGCCCAGAATCCAGCCCTCCAAGGAGAGGCATTATAGGCAAACCCCCATCCAGCAGGGCCCGGGTACCGTACACCTTGGCTTTGAAGCACTTCGGACGGATCCGGCTAGCTATCCTGGGTCCCGAGACCTCCGAGGGACAGCTAGACGTGACCAACACCTAAGACACTGGCGAAAAAACTGAAGCACTCCCAGTGGGAGGGGGTTATATAGGGAGGAAACTTCCTGTGAAATTGATTACACCAGTGTCCACACCTGAAGGTACCCATATAACCCAAGTGTAATGGCTATGCGCTCTGTGTCCCGTGATGTACGATAAAGAAAAGCATATATACATATATGCATGACAAGCATACATGATTGACTATATGTCTCTCCCAATGTTTACAAATAAATATGATGAAATGTTACCTGTCTGCTAAGGGCTACAACAAAGCCCATTTTGATAGAACCAATTTCCTTAACCCCTTTAGTTGGATTTAAAGAATTAGATGAAGATCCGTTTTTATGCCTGTAGGTGGCGTAGGCAACCAAGTTGCAATCTATGTCAGGGAGGAATGAGAGAAATATAAGGATGGGGTTTGGGATGAAGGATCTAAGAAAGATACCAATTACCCAGAGCCTGTCATTGCTGACAGGGCAGTTACCTGAATCGAGACGAGCTGGTGACAAGCAGTCCGAGCCAGAGTACAGGGAGAAAGGGCCAAGTCCCTGGCTGACAGTATGTCAGGTAGTGACAGATCTGACGCTGTGAAACGTCTGAATTTATATCAGCCATCGCGGCGGCGTTTGACAAATCATGCCGCCTCGATGCGGACATGTGACCATGATGTCACTGCCCACACCCACACAGAGGATCAGCTGGCCAAGGGCGGCCAATCGCACCCAGCGCTCATCGTTCGGCCAATGGAGCGGGCCACAGCAACGGAGGCGCTGAGTCGATTTCCGCCATCTTGGACACTGGATCCCATCCCGAGCTACCTAGCCAGCAAAGCGGTCTGTGATGGTTTGCGCTCAAGGATGGATAAGGGCGCTGACAGATATGGCTAAGGAAGTGGCAGGGGGAAGGGAACTGACAAATTAGGTCAATAATAACGGACCAGTAAGGAAAAGACAAGGGATTGGTTAACCCAATTAACCCTAAAGGTCCCTACATGTCCGTGTAATCAAGCTAAATGCGCACAAGGCCCTGTATGTAGGCAAGGCAGCCACCAGGGGTCAGTGTCATGATGGATAAAAAACTCACATGCTGGTACACATAATGATAATGTCACATTTAGATTACTTATCTGTGGATACAGGTAAAGGAATTAATTAAATATATAAATTAAATAAAGGGCCAGGCTGTAATGGCAAATAATGAATTGCAAATTTTGTTACATATGTTGCATATAAGAGACATCAAACTCAAGGCACATGATTTTAGCAACCTAAAAATGTTGCATATTGAATAGAGGGAAAATATCTCTCTCATAGAGAAAAGGAAAATGATATGGATATTAAATATTAGATTGGAATAAAAGAAAATAAATAAATGAACTCTAATTGGAGAATACATAATAATTAGAATAGATGAAGCAAAAATTCAAAATGAAATAACAGAAAATAATTAATAAATGAATAAGTAGATATCTGCATACATTATAGAAAAGGTTTGAAACGTAATGCTTCGTTAAGTCCAGGTGGACTAAGGCCAGACAAAGAGTGTATCCATTTTGCTTCTTTCTGAAGCCAAATTTTGTCATAATCCCCTCCTCTCTCACCTGGGGGAATGTACTCAAGAGCCGAAAATGTCATTTTCCGGATGTTGAATTCATGGTAGATGCCTGAATGGCGACTGATAGGAGTCTCCATTTTTTTCTTAGAAATGAGGGAGATGTGATCCCTAATCCTGTGAAAAAATAGACGCTTGGTCTTCCCTACGTAGAATGATCCACAATCACACTGCATTAGATACACTATACCTATAGATTGGCAGGTGACAGAGAAAGTCGGTTTGTAAATTTGTCCATTTGAAAGCATGATCATGCTTGAGGCATGGATATAGCAACAAAAGGGACAATTATGACAAGGTCTTGACCCCTTCGGTCCACTGGAGCGTGTGTTTTTAGAACAAAAATGACTGCGGACCAATCGGTCACGCAAAGATAGTGATTTCCTGAAGGTAATTTGTGGATAATCTTGTATGTACTTCGATACTGTACTGTCACTGCGTAGGAGGCACCAATATTTTTGCAGGATAGAGCGCACTTTCTGGTGATGGCCCGAAAAGTGCGTAATTACCCGTATCCCTGAATCAGTTTTGGGTGTTTTGGAGATATGGAGCAAAAAACGTTGTTTATGTTGTTTAGCTCTCAAATATGCCTTTTTTAGGCTTTTTTTGGAATAGCCTCTCTCTTGAAAGCGTTTTTGTAACACTTTGGCCTCAGTCTCAAAGTTGGAATCGTTGCTACAGTTTCGACGTACACGCAAATATTGTCCATAGGGAATATTAGAGATGAGAGATTTGGGATGTGAGCTAGATGCGTGCAGGAGAGAGTTTCCTGCTGATGGTTTGCGGAAAAGTGATGTTTCAATCATGCCTTCATTATTGATTGAAATTAGAATATCCAAGAAAGTCAAAGAGGTTTGACTCATTTCAAAAGTGAATTTTAGATTGTAGGCATTCTCTCTCTAACTGTCCAAAAAGGTCAGAAGTACGTCTTTAGGGCCAGTCCAGATGAAAAAGACATCTTCTATGAAACAACGCCAAAGTGGAATGTGATCAAAAAAAAAAAAGAAGGGGTTAAGGAAATTGGTTCTATCAAAATGGGCTTTGTTGTAGCCCTTAGCAGACAGGTAACTTTTCACCATATTTATTTGTAAACATTGGGAGAGACATATAGTCAATCATGTATGCTTGTCATGCATATATGTATATATACTTTTTCCACATTATTTCCTATAGGTGAATTATTTTCAGCTGTGATCTTGCTGTCGTGCACTTGGTACTAGGTTGGGGCTGCGAGCGCCTATGGGTTTTGGTTGTCAGTACATGCTGGTACTCGATATATGGTCTCTTTTCATTATTTTTGGTAAGTTTTATTATTTGATGTAGTGTCAGGTCTGGATGTTGGCTATTAAAATGAATGTGCATTTTTTGCATCAACTAATGTATCTATTCTGTCCCCATGTTTACATAATATATCCAATAATACAGACAGTGATTTATTGGCCTGTATTTATTTTTCATATGCAGTTTATTTATGTTTAATTAATTATATGTTGTCTCTTCTTTAAAGGGGTTGTAAAGGTACAAGTTTTTTTACCTTAATGCATCCTATGCATTAAGGTAAAAAAACATCTTACAGCACCGGCCCCCCCGAGGCCCCGTTGTACTTACCTGACCGTTCAAAACTCCCGGGCGCGTCCACGTCGTCCTCTTCGGTTTCCAGCCTGGAACCGGGGGGCGGAGCCGAGTGATACAGTCGGCGGCTATGGCGCCGCTGTATTATGGGAGCGCGCTCGCAAAAGCTTTCCTCCGTGCGAGCGCTCTCGCATAAAGAGGGAAAGCTTTTGCAAGGAGGAGCCCAGACAGCCGACGAGGGACCCCAGAAGACAGCTTTCCGGGCCACTCTTTGCAAAACGAACTGCACAGTGAAGGCAAGTATCACATGTTTGTTAATTTTTTAAAACAAAAGCCCTGACTTTAGTGTCCCTTTAATATTTAGCATTAAATATAAACGCTCCTGAGGAAGCTCTGACGAGCGAAACATGTAGAGTGATTGGACTATTCAATGCTTCGTTTTGATTCTCCATGATTTACAAAGGAGATCACAAGTGATTTAATGTTATTAAGTTCATATAATTGTTTTCAATAAAGTGTTTTCTATTTTTCTATATATTATTCTCTCTGGGATCTTATTATCTCTATCCGCACCACAAATAGCCCCAGGGTTCTTTTGGTACCCATTTCTCCCCCCCCCCCTTTTTGTCTCTACTATGTATCGGGTGAGGTGCTTTGACCTTTTGGCATTTTATCCACAAACTTACATTGAATAAAACTAAATATTTACAAGGGGCCTCGGGTACCACCGAGTTCAGCCCCATTTGGGCAAATTATTCCTATCCCGAGCTAGCCAAATTGCAACAGGGGGAAAGATGGAAGAGGTATGGGATCCGCTACTTGACACAGATTCTGGGGAGTGATGGTTTATTGCCTTTTGAGTCCTGATTTCCGACCCCGTCATTGGCACTACCCTTCGAGTGGGAGCGGCAAATATTATTCTCAACCCACCTCTCCTCTGGTGAATCCCCACTTTATCCAATATTTGGAAACCCAGCATTCCCCCCCCCCCCGGGACTGGAATCAGTGGAGTACGTGACACTTACATCGACTGGGAGAGATTGGACCTCTCATTTCTTGGAGGGCACTCAGTGGCCCTCTGTTCAAGCCCTGACTAGTGACACTGGAAACTTTTGACTATCCAAAACGTACATGCTACTTATCTCCCCCCCCCCCCCCCCCCAACACAACCTGACTTGCCCTTCTTGAAGAAATTGGAAATTGACTTACAGTGCTCGTTTACTGACACACAAAAACAGACGATAATTCCTTGAAAACATCGATCTGCATGAAAATTCAGGAACTTAATTATAAGATCTTGACCAGGTGGTACTACACACCTCAGGTATTGCACAGATGCTTCCCTACATACACGAACAAATGTTGAATATGCCAGACAGAAGTGGGGACACTTCTTCACACCTTCAGGTCCTGCCCCCGATTGCAACACTTTTGTACGACAGTTAGAACGGTCACCCAGAAATTTACTGACCAGGTAATCTGTAATGACACTGTTTTTTCCTGCTTCATGCCACCTCGATCCTGGCACAGAGCTACAAAAAGTCAATCATATGACACTTACTGAACGCAGTTAAATCTTGCATTCCCCTCCGATGGAAAAAAAAAGTTCACCCCCGACAGTGGGGCTGTGAATGCGCAGGGTGGAGGACAAGTCAGAGGATTTAGTCCTCACTACCCAAAACAAACAAGAGAAGCACTCTAAGACATGGAGGCTCTGGAATGTCTATCTTTTTCGGATGAAGGATCAGTCCTGCTTAACTCTTAATCCGGCACAGTGATACAGTCCTAATGGTCACCACGGCTAGTGACATGCTCATAGCACTGGGTCACCCTGCCCCTCTCCTTCCCTTTCACCCCCTTCCTCCCCTCCGCTTTTTTTTCTTTTCTTCTGGTAATTCTACATATTTTTTTTCTTTGTCGTTTTCTCAGGGACCATAGTGTATCCTTTTGTTTTGGTAATCTTCCTATTTTTATGGGTTTCTCTCCCTTTTTTTTTCTCTTTTTTTTAATTAATGATATATGAGAACTGGACAGGGCAATTGAATCTCTGATACTTGAGACATAATGATACCCCTACCCAACAATCCTAGAGTAATGTTAAAGTGGATGTACACCCAAAACATTTATTATTTTTGATGTCACAATGTAGAGTAAAAGATTTCCTATCATCTGTGCCCAGTCTTGCCACACAGAGTTAATCCAGCTCTGAGCAATCCTCTTTTATTGTTCAGTGAAAATTAACAGACTTCCAGATAAAAACCTGTCTAAATAAATAGTCCTTTCATCTCTCTAGCTCTCTAGCAACATATCTAGCTTGAACATGTTTATCATATGTTATGTTAATCATAATATAAGGTGATCCACAGTATAAAAAGCGAGAAATCCACCCCTTCCTTACACAAACACATCCTGGTAATATAAACAGGAAAAAATTGCGCTAATCATGCAAGGATTATTGGAATAGCAGCGAGGCCACCCAATAATGAATGTACAGGAAGGCAGCAGCTCGTATGCATAAGCACTAGAGAAAATGGAAAACAGGGGGGTTTAGAGCTGCGCCATATCATCCAGACACGGTGTGAACCGGTAGTCCATGGTAGATTAAAAAACGATAGTAAACAAAAAGTCTATTGCATTGAGGCTTGAAGGTATGTCTACTCGAAACGGGATAAACAGTCACCAAAGTGATGCACACCACACTGCACTCTTCGGTGAGAGCCCACCACCAATGAAGCAAAGCCGCTTACCAGATGTACTGTAATGATAGCATTCGGCTATAGCCCAGCCACGGTCACTGGGGAGAGATGATCTCCCTTCCTGGATGTAAACCTAAGGCTATGACTCCAGCACGCCAGACAGATACCGCCACGCAGTCATGTGGAAAAGATGGCAAAACAGTGTAGTTCCGCAAAGTTTTATTAAAAACACAAAGTAAAAAACTTACTCACATTTAAGACGAGTAATAAGAGCATGTCCTATCCCATTGACAACGTCCAATGACGAAACGCGTCTGGGAGGACGTGCGGTGACGTCATCGTGTTCAGGAGGAAAGGCTCCGCTTATGTGTTTGCCGGCCGGCTTCTACTTTTTACATGCTCTTATTACTCGTCTTAAATGTGAGTACGTTTTTTACTTTGTGTTTTTAATAAAGCTTTGCGGAACTACACTATGTTTTGCCATCTTTTCCACATGACTGCGTGGCGGTATCTGTCTGGCGTGCTGGAGTCATAGCCTTAGGTTTACATCCAGGAAGGGAGATCATCTCTCCCCAGAGACCGTGGCTGGGCTATAGCCGAATGCTATCATTACAGTACATCTGGTAAGCGGCTTTGCTTCATTGGTGGTGGGCTCTCACCGAAGAGTGCAGTGTGGTGTGCATCACTTTGGTGACTGTTTATCCCGTTTCGAGTAGACATACCTTCAAGCCTAAATCCTATAGACTTTTTGTTTACTATCGTTTTTAATTCTACCATGGACTACGGGTTCACACCGTGTCTGGATGATATGGCGCAGCTCTTAACCCCCCTGTTTTTCCATCCTGGTAATATACAATGAACTGTGGATCACCTCATTTTATGATAAACATAACATATGATAAACATGTCCAAGCTAGATATGTAAATAACCTGTCACTCAAAGCAAGGAGAGAGGAAAGGACTTTTTGGGTTTACATCCACTTTAACATTACTCTAGGATTGTCGGGTAGGGGTATCATCATGTCTTAAGTATCAGAGATTCAATTGCCCTGTCCAATTCTCATATATTATTAATTAAAAGAGAAAAAAAAAAAAGGGAGAGAAACCCATAAAAATACGAAGATTACCAAAACAAAAAAATACACTACGGTCCCTGAGAAAACGACAAAGAAAAAAAATATGTAGAATTACCAGAAGAAAATAAAAAAAACTGGGGGGGGGAGGGGGTGAAAGGGAAGGAGAGGGGCAGGGTGACCCATTGCTATGAGCATGTCACTAGCCGTGGTGACCATTAGGGCTGTATCACTGTGGCGGATTAAGAGTTAAGCAGGGGCAATCCTTCATCCGAGAAGATAAAGACGTTCCAGAGCCGCCATGCCTTAGAGCAGTGTTTTTCAACTCCAGTCCTCAAGGCACACCAACAGGTCAAGTTTTCAGGATTTCCCTCAGATGAAATGGCTGTGGTGATTACTAAGGCAGTGAAACTGATCAAATCACCTGTGCTAAATAATGGAAAGCCTGAAAACATGGTGATATAGTCCAGATGGGTCAATACGAAGTGACTGGGTGCAAGTGAGATCTGAATAGTCCACCACCGTAGATGAAACTAAGGAGGCTTACCAGATGGATAGCGACCAAAATAAGTATACACCTATTAGGTCAACTCAGGCTTAATGTAACACCAAGGATCGCTCACATAAGGACTCCGGTGGAAAGAGGGATGGTGAAGGTATCCGATTGGATGAGGGACCAAACACAAAGAATTTCACTTCTTAATACATGCAGCCGACAGTATGACTCAGAAGGCCTGATAACTGTGTCTTCTCCCAGGAGAGATGCCGATGAGGAAGAAAGAAGAGATGATCCCGAAGAAAGGGCTTGTTCCTCCAATGTAGACGGTCTCTAACCTGTCCGTTCAGCTCAGCATACCTCTCACACTGAGCTCTCACGCTCAGTGTGAGAGGTATGCTGAGCTGAACGGACAGGTTGGAGACCGTCTACATTGGAGGAACAAGCCCTTTCTTCGGGATCATCTCTTCTTTCTTCCTCATCGGCACCTCTCCTGGGAGAAGACACAGTTATCAGGCCTTCTGAGTCATCCTGTCGGCTGCATGTATTAAGAAGTGAAATTCTTTGTGTTTGGTCCCTCATCCAATCGGATACCTTCACCATCCCTTTTTCCACCGGAGTCCTTATGTGAGCGATCCTTGGTGTTACATTAAGCCTGAGTTGACCCAATAGGTGTATACTTATTTTGGTCCCTATCCATCTGGTAAGCCTCCTTAGTTTCGTCTACGGTGGTGGACTATTCAGATCTCACTTGCACCCAGTCACTTCGTATTGACCCATCTGGACTATATCACCATTTTAGAGACACTTCAAGTGCACCCACGGTGTTTAATATTTTGCTCATGTTATTATTTGCTATTCATCATTTTGAGCGCTACACATTTCCTTTTTTGTATATTCTATGTTTGCTAAATTGATCATTTAGTTGTTTTAGCTGCTGCATTGTTTTAGTAGCGCGGTGAGTGTATATACCATATTTTTCCAAGCCTGAAAACATGACCTGTTGGTGTGCCTTGAGGACTGGAGTTGAAAAACACTGCCTTAGAGTGCTTCTCTTGTTTGTTTTGGGTAGTGAGGACTAAATCCTCGAACTTTTTAATGTCCTTCAACCTGCGCATCCACAGCCCCACTGTCGGGGGTGAACTGCAAGATTTAACTGCGTTCAGTAAAAAGTCCTTTCCTATCTCTCTTGCTTTGAGTGACAGGTTATTTACATATCTAGCTTGGACATGTTTACCATATGTTATGTTTATCATAATATGAGGTGATCCACAGTATAAAAGTTGATATACAATGAACTATGGATCACCTAATATTATGATAAACATAACATGTCCAAGCTAGATATGTAAATAACCTGTCACTTAAAGCAAGGAGAGAGGAAAGGACTTTTTATTTAGACAGGTTTTTATCTGGAAGTCTGTTAATTCTATGTAATTTTCTAGCAACAAAATAATGATGTTTACATGTTGGAGCGAAATGACAGAGTAGGCCTGGGTGGCAAGTGGTTAACCACTTACCTACTTCCCACCCAGCCACTGCACATATACAGCCGGGAGGGCTCTGTGATTGGCCCTCCTGATCAGATGACAGCTGTGTCCAATCACAGCCGTCATGTGATGTAAATAGAGAGCAGGTTTCTAGGAGATCGGCTCTCCTCACACGGAAGTTGTCTGTGAGAAGAGGAGAACGGATCTATGCAGCTGGCCAGTGATCAGTGAGTATGAGCGTTTTTTTTACAGCTTTTAAAACACTGATCACCGGCCCGATGTCCACACAAAATTTAAAAACACAAGTCCCCAAAAGAGTGTCCCCACACACATGTCCCCTACATATGTAAAAGTAAAATGACATGCCCCAATGATCCTCTGCACACATATGTCCGTTAACTGCGCACATATCAGGGGTGGAACAACTGCCATATCGACCCACGCAGGCGCTATGGGGCCTGCAGCCAAATGGGGCCCAGTAAAGACAGACGGCTCCGCGAATGAGAGTGGGTGGCTCCGCGGATGGCTCCTCAGGCGGCTCAGTAGGTGAGAGAGCGAAAACAGCTGGGCAGCTCCTGGGTAAATGGGCTGGACAATCGAGGGCGCTGACAGTGGAGGAACAGAGAGATTACATTATCTCCCACCGCCCGGCGCCCTCCCTGCAGTGCAGTTTCCCCCTCACTGTGCAGACAGCCGCGGGAATCAGCGAGAACTCTCTCTGCTGCCTGACTCTGGGACATGGAAAGTGACATAGCAAGTGACAATCTGCAACGTGCAGAAGGCGACGTGGCAAGTGACAATCTGCAACGTGCGGCAGGCGACGTGGCAAGTGACAATCTGCAACGTGCGGCAGGCGACGTGGCAAGTGACAATCTGCAACGTGCGGCAGGCGACGTGGCAAGTGACAATCTGCAACGTGCGGCAGGCGACGTGGCAAGTGGATAATCCGCAACATGTTGCAGATGACATGGCAAGCGACAATCCACAACGTGTGACAAGTGACAATCTGTATCTGGTGACAGGCGATGTGGCAAGCAGACAATCCCCAATGTGTGGCAGGTGATGTGGCAAGTGACAAGCTGCATCTGGTGGCAGGCGACGGTGGCAAGTGACACACTCGGGGCTCCCACTGACTCTGCATTATGGAGAGATGAGCTATTTCATTTAACAATGAAATAATGTGTTTCAATCATCCTGACACCATAACAACCATGATGCTGTGATGATTGAAGCTCCAGCATCAGCCATTGCACACCAAAAAACGTAAAGCCACATTTTTTTCGGCACATGAGGAGTCTGGACAGAAGGCAGGAAGGGAGTGTGAGACTGTCATCTGTTTTGCACTGTTTTTTAATGCCATTAGTTCGTTTTTTTGTGGGGTGCCCCTATACAACATTTTGGGGCTCTGTGATTTCTAATTGCGCCCCTGGCACATATGTACATGAGCATCTGCGTACATCTATCCGTGATCACACAAACCAATTATTATACACTTATCTGGATTATTTTTTACCAGAGACATATAGCAGAAAAACAATTGGCATAAATTTATGACAAAATTCGATTTTATTGGACTTCTTTTAAAATCTTTTTTTGCTTATATCACAAAAAAAAAAAAAAAACGGAGTCATGAATAAATACCACCAAAGGCAAGCTCTATTTGTGGAAACAAAATGTAATTTGGTTAAAGCGTAACATGACTGTGCAATTGCAATTGAAAGTGCGAAAGCGTTGAAAGCTTAAAATTGGTCTGGGAAGGAAGGGGACGAAAGTGCCCAGTATTGAGGTGGTTAAGGAGTGGAAGAATTTTCCCCCTTAATGACCAGGCCATTTATTGCGATACGGCGCTGCGTCGCTTTAACTGACAACTGCGCGGTCGTGTGACGCCGTACCCAAACAAAATTGACGTCCTTTTTTCACAAAAATAGAGCTTTCTTTTGGTGGTATTTGATCACCTCTGCGGGTTTTTATTTTTTGCACTATAAATAGGTTGTGGGTGTGTTGAAGGGCGTGTTTTAACCCGCCCTAAGATACAGCCAAGACCCACTGTTTAACACACTTGAGCCGCCATGCAACAAACAGAAAACACGCTGTTCAATACAGGCAAAACCCGCCCCACAAGAGTGAGGCAGAATCTGGCAATTTCATTCTCTCTCGGCGCTTAGCATATCGTCAGATACCGCCTCCGATGATCTGCTCATGTGCCGTGTTGACGTCACTGCAGCTGATCAACATATCAGCTGGAGTGAAATTGCGTACTGTGCATGCGCAGACCCATCAAAGTCATTTTCTGACAGAGGGCATTTCTCGATAGAACCCCAGAGGGGAAACCACTAGTTTACCACCCGGGCAGCTATCCACTGTGTGTAAATAAGGTCTTAGTAAAAACCCTGATTGGAACTTTAATTTTGGGGGTTCAGATATACACTAGAGTATTATTCCAGTCTATACCTATTTTTTTTAAATGTCCCCCAACCTAGTAAAGCTTTGCCTGATACAACACTACCAGTGCCACACTGCGACCTATATGGAAAGTGTGAGGCACAATGGCTGCTGTAACATGCTTCAATTTATTTCCCACCTACACATACCTTGCCCGCTGTCCTTGCCACCCCACATGTACGTTAGGCAACCCGAGCTTCGATACCTCAGCGCTCCTCCAATTCTATCGGCCAGGGCCTACACTCCGAGCCCAGCACCCGGAACCAACCCTTCGTCATAGATCTCGCGAGACTTCACCGAGACAAACACACTCACACGCGAGAGCAGAGCGGAATTCGTGACCTGGTACAACATGGTGCAATACACCGAATGGCCATCGGAGGACGAACGAATAACAATAACTTTTGGGAAACGTCTAAGATAGTATTTTGTTCTAAACCCCTTTCCTGCTTAGTAGATCACATGAGGTGGTATGCAGTTATCAGTAGGCTGCAACTGCCCTTGATTTAGCAGTTTGGAAAACCTGCATGCTTCAGAACTGTTAGCAGTAAATGGTGCCATGGTGAGCACAAAAGGGGGTAGAAGGTGTTTGCGGATCCTAAAGCAGAACTTTACCCATAAAAACGTGATAAAAAAAAAAAAAATGTTCTTTAGCAAGCAACATACATTCTACATTAATAATTGTCCTACCAAAATTAGCGTGTCCTGTAAATTGCTTTCAGCATTGCTTCTGTTTTGTTTTTGTTTTTTTGCTGAATCCCAGAGCACATTTTTAGGCTGTCAGCAGATCAGCATCTAGCGCAGTGGTTCTCAACCTGGGGGTCGAATGACAATTTGCCAGGGGTCACCAAATCCTGGGCTGTTCCTGAAGCCCGCGCTGCTCTCCCTGCCTTTTTGTAGCCACCCAGCAGGGCTGTTCCTAAAGCTTGCAGCCGTCCATTCAGGTCACAGGATGGCTGGGGGGCAGAGACTAGAGGTCAGCTGACTAATGAGAAATGTGAAGTGGAAAAGGCTGGAGGAAACCCTATCTCCTGATTTCGGCATAGGTGTCACTGCTACAAGACACCACAAAGCCAGAGACAAAGTGAGTAACACTACCTGTGATTATAGTTGACATTATAAGTCCACACTACAATTCTCAGATCAGCAGATGACCTTGAATAAGAACACCCAAGTTGGCCGATCAGAACTCCCCCCAGCACTGCCACTCATCCCAACTCCCTGCCAGCACTGCCACTCATCCCATTCCCTCCCACCAAAGAGTAAGAGAAGGAAAAAAAAAATGAGAATACATGGAAGCGAGAGGAAAAGAGAGGGTGGAACAAAGAAAAAGAAGAGAAAGAATAAGATAACAAAAAAGATGGCTAAAGAGAGGGATGGGAAAAAAAATTAGGACAGTGAGAGACAAAAGGGAAACAAAGGATAATAAAGAGAGAGGAGCACATCCATAAAAATGCACAAGAAGGGGTTTTAATACTGTACAAATGGAAGGGACTAGGGAGCGCTAAATGTCCGTGGGTTGGGTGCCGACAACCCACGCTGCAAAAATACTTTTACTGTTAGGGGTCCCCACAACTTTGGAAATTTTATCAAGGGGTCACGGCACTAGAAAGATTGAGAACCACTGATCTAGCGGCTCTCATTTTAGGCACAGTGCCGAAAAATTGAGCGTAACAATTAACCAAGCATGTGCAGAGTAGGGTGTGAAAGTTTGTTTCTGGACTTTAACCCTTTCTCTGACAGGTCCATATGGCATACAGACCTACAGCACTGCTTGCAGCTCGCCAAGTCTGTATGCCTTACGGACCCAATTTCTCCTTCTGCTACACTCAGGGTCACTTCAGTGACCATAAACTTATAACAGAATTGTTCAGCAGACTCTGTTGAACAATTCTATAACTCTGATCAGCAGATTGCAATCCACTGATCAGAGTTATTAACCTCAAATGTGACCGTCTCCCCATGCACCACTTCCATGTCCCCTGCCTCTCCACCTCCCGCTGCTTCCTTTCATCTAAGGCCTCGTACACACGACCGAGGAACTCGTCGTAAATGAAACACCGTTTTCCTCAACGCGTTTTTTGTTAGGATTGTCGAGAAACTTGACAAGCTTTTTTTGCGTACACACTGTCAAGACCAAATCTCGTCGTTCTCAAACACGGTGACGTTCAACACGTATGACGGCACTATAAAGGGGAAGTTCCATTCCATTGGCGCCACCCTTGGGGCTGCTTTTGCTAATCTCGTGTTGCCGCGTGTTAGTAAAAGTTTGGTGAGTGACGATTCGTGCTTTTCAGTCTTCGTGCTTTCAGATAGTTTTCTGCCGTTCAATTTGTTTTACAGTGCGTACCTGTCCGCTCGTTTCTGGTTTTCAGATCGTTCTTCATAGGACTTGCTGTTCGTCAGTGCGTTCTGTTTAGTGCGTTTGTTCTGATTAGTCGTTCGTTTCTAGCCATGTTGCAGGCACCTGCTCGAAGTCAGTGTGTGTAGGTCTTATTGTTTTAGACCTAGACGAGGCCATGAACAGGATGAGGAGGCGTTAATAGACCAAGAATTGGTTGCTCCGTAGGAACCAATTCTCTCATATGCCTTTGCTGCGTGAGAATAATCCTGATGACCACAGGAATTTCCTGAGGATGTCTGACCCCGTATTCCAGCACCTCTTGGCTTTGGTGTTGCCATATATCACCAGTCATATATGGCAACAGATACTGACCTGCTGTAGTTACTTCAACGACTTTTCCTTCCTCCACATCCTGAGGTCTGGGTGGGCGGTGAGGTGTGGGCTCCTTGCGAGTAGGGGGCTGAGGTGAGGGCTCCTTGCGAATAGGGCGGTTAGGTGTGGGCTCCTTGCGAGGAGACCGTTGAGGTGAGGGCTCCTTGCGAGGAAGGTGCTGAGATGAGGGCTCCTTGCGAGGAGGACACTGAGGTCAGGGGTCCTTGCGAGCAGGGTGGTGAGGGCTCCTTGGTAGTAGGTTGGTGAGGTGAGGGCTCCTTGCGAGTAGGGCGGTGAGGTGAGGGCTCCTTGCGAGGAGGGCGGTGAGGTGAGGGCTCCTTGCGAGGAGGGCGCTGAGGTGAGAGCTCCATGCAAGGTCTGTTTTTTTAGGCTCAGAGGAGTGTCAGTCTTCTGTCCCCTATGAGAATGAAACAAAAAGTACACTTAGCACACACATATTTGAGGGCAAAAATGCTTGGAAGTGGGGTACAAGTGTCTGTTTGGGCAGTTACAAGCAGAAGACATGTTTTTTGGTAAACACTATTCTTGAATACTCACCTATTTGGGACACGTTTCACACATGTAGACACCTCAAAAATGCACAGGAGCACCTGTGTGGGTCACCCTAAAAAGGGTGCTCTTGAGTGTAGATGTGTAAAAAGCTGGGGATTGTCCTCTCCTTTAGACTTATCTAATTTTGCTTTGAATTCTAGTTACAAACACATCAGCTAGACACCTATTTAAACATATTTCTGGACTATAATCAAGCCTAGATAAATTTAGTTAATCCTGTATCTTCTGAAAACATCGTATGTAGTGTACAAACGGATGTGTCTGAAACGACCGTTATTTTCGAAGGTCCTATATGCAAAAGCATCAACATGGAGCAACATGCAAGTTCTGAAAAACAATTGTAATAGGGACACAGAAGTACTTACTTTTTGCTAGCATTCTCTTAATGCTCTTTTATTGTTCCGGCTCTCTCAGTTTAAAGTCTGACCACCTCTTTCTGAGCTGTTCCTTCGAACTTTTCACCCCAAAATGACGATCCAGACTTCTTTGCACTTAATCCATAATTTTGGCCTTCCTTAAATTAGGGTGGGTATAGGGCCCATGCTTGGCGTCGTAATCAGACTTTTGTAAGATGTCCACCATGTTAGATGCCTTATATCTGTGTTTCTAACATTTCCTCATCAGGCTCTGGGCTTGTTGTGTCGTCGTAAGACGAATATAAGTACAGACACCTGCTCATCTGATCCCGCCACGTCGTCTGTTCTGGATGATCTAGGCCGAATTGGAGACACCTGCTCATCTGATACTGCCACGTCGGCTTTTCTGGATGATCTAGGCCTCATTACAGACACCTGCTCATCTAATTCCGCCATGTCGTTTGCGTGCCGAAAGAGAAGGGGCGGTGAAACATCGAGTAAGAACGTCATTGGTGGGCGATGTGTGCGGAGTGTCACGCATGCGTAGTGTATATAAAGCTTTACACACATGTGTCGTACGTACTGTAACAGTAGGAGCTACTGTCACGGTAAAATGGACACAGGGTATGCACATTCGAGATGTGCAAAACTACAGAGCATAGCTGTGGACTGGAGAAGACTGCTTTTGCAGCTTTCTCCAGGTTTTGGTAATCTGTCATGGGGCTCTGTAGTGTGGAGATTCAATAGTGTCTGGGGTGGGACGGAATCTCCAATCCTGCATCCAGATTTTGTGGATGACCAGCAGGGTCTGTGCTCAGGTGAGCACAGCCCTTTATAATGAGAATGTAGGAAGATCTCATGGCTCCCAGTTGGAGACAGCTCCACACTAAGAGACAGGAGGTCTCCAGAAATCAGAGAGGCTGTAGGAGACAGCCAGAATATTGGTAACTGCAAGAGGCAGAGCTATAGACGCTGAAGGGAAGCCGTCTATCTTGAGGATTCCGCTGGTCTGGGTGACCAGGATAATGAGCAGAAGTGCTGCTACAGAGAGCCAGGTGGGCTAGTATTTTTCTGTTTTGCATTTGATGGAGAAGAACCCCCTGCGTGGGAAACCTTGGATTGGACTTTTAATTTTGCCTTTTTAATAAAAATGTGCTACCATGCCTTTAAAACATAGTTCCTGACTGGTGTGAATCGCTGAAAAAACGCATACCACGAGAGTTAATAACCCCCAACATTACAGTACGTTCGGTGTGGGGAGGAAGACGTTAGAATGACAAACCTGTGGATGAAGGTATGATTTGAACTTGGGACATCAGTGGCCTATACTGCAGACATTTATGTTTACAAACGATGTTTATTAATGGATAAGGTCATAGTATAAGCATTTAACAGTGGTAAAAAAGAATGAACAAGTGAGAGAGAAGCATTTACATTATACATTGTATACAAGTAAAGATATATCACATGAGAAAATGCATACATTTGATTTATAGATTTATACGATCTCTGTGGAAAAAGAAAAAAAAAATTGGTGGCTGTGCTAAATACCTGTAATGGATATTATGTCAGTAGCGAGGTTTCCCACAAAGACCATTTTTTTTGGAATATATGCATAGTGTCATATAGCGTGTGATGTATTCTTTCTGATAATTTGATATTTTCCATACGGTTAAGGATTTGAGGCCATGGCGCTATGGTTGAACGCCAATTAAAAGCTATGGCCCAGTGGATAGAGCTAAGAAGAGTGTGGATTAATCTGGAACTTGCTATTGGTATGTCTTGTATGGGGGTAAATAGAAGGCACATTTGAGGTGTTAATGGGATCTTTCTGCCTGAGATTCGATCAATCATAAGACTTGCGTTGTGCCAGATGGGTTTAAGGTGGGAGCATTCCCAAAATATATGTAATAGTGTCCCGTGTGTAGGACAACCCCTGAAACAGAGCGGAGAAGTTGATGGGTAAAATAAATTAAGTTTGGCGGGGGTGAGATACCATCTGTAAAGCAGTTTAGTGGCAGATTCTCTGATGGTGGTAGTTTTGGTACATCTGTGTAGATTTTCGAATATGGTATCCCATTGTTCGGGGGAGAATGAAACGTTCAAGTCTGATTCCCATTGTTGCATGGGGTGTGTTTTTTCAGGCATGTTGAACTCGTTTAGATTTTTATAGAATTTGGATATTAAACCTTTGTCACGAGGGGAGGAAATACAAGTCTGTTCAAATAGTGAGAAAGGGATATTTAGAGTGAGTGAGTGGTATTTTTGGTAAAAGAGCTTTATCTTTTCATAATTTTCATATTCTGTGTGTGCAAGGTCATATTTCGTTTGTAGTTCTGTAAAAGAGTAAAATGTATTGTTATGGATGAGTGATTTTAGATTTGTTAGATTGTGATGTTTCCATATTGACAATGAGTTTTGGCGATTATCTAAGAAAGTGAAATGAGGGTCTCCTAGGAAGGATGCCAAGGGAGGGGTATCTGAAGACATGTTAAATTTGGTAACTTGTCTGTTCCACAGTTGTAGGGAATGTGTTACGATTGTATTTAATGGTCTTATTTTCTGTGGCAAAATGGATTTGGACCAGAGTAGTCCTTGTAGGTGGTAAGGGAGGACTGATTGCTCTTCGAACTGGAGCCATGGTATTTGAGAGGCTGGGGCATACCACTGTACAAGTTGCGTAAGTCTGGCTGACAGATAATACAGCCATAAATTTGGGATACCTAGCCCTCCTTTCAGTTGGGGCCTAAACATTAGGGAGTAGCTAAATCTTGTTTTTTTGTTTTGCCAAATGAATTTTATTAATTTCCCTTTGGAGTGAATCTATCTTGTTTTTGGGCAATGTGAGAGGAAGGGCTCTAAAGAGGAACAAAAGTTTGGGAAGTAAGACCATTTTCATGGCCACTATTCTTCCCGAAAAAGATATTTGGTATGAAGACCATAGTTTTATTGTATTTTTGATGTTATTAAATAATGGTGGGTAATTTGCATGGAATAGTGCTTTGTATACGGGGGTGATACGTATCCCCAAGTATCTAAATGAATCCGTACACCAAGTGAATGGAAAATAGTTTTGAAGTGTTGTAATTAAGGTTGGTGGAATGTTGATGGGTAAGGCTGAGCATTTGGATAGGTTTACACTTAAGCCAGACAGATCATGAAAGGTGTCTAGTGTCTTGGTCAGATTTGGTAAAGAGATGAGGGGAACTGCAAAGACATTTAAGGGCTATATGGGGATAAAGATTACTAGAGTTTCTAGACTGTGATTGACATTAGTCGCTCAATAAGGTACTGGCTTCTAAGAGGGGAGGGTATATGTACCGAAGTTGTGGTACTACAGCAGAATGTCCTTTCTGGATGACCACCTTGAAATAAGGGTGTCAGGAATGGTCCCCCCTGCTGGTAAATATGCCTGTTATTCTGGCTGCAGTACTGGCCTCCACCAGCGGGGGGTTCTTGGTCTTTTGGAGCTCACAGCCTTTCCTGCGTTCAGGTGTGACCTGAACGTAATTAACACACCCCCTATTTATACCCGGCGAGCTCAAGCAGAGCTCGCCCTGGTATCTTCATACCTTCTGGACCTAAGCCTGTACCCTGACCCGTCTTCTGATCCTGATTTGGTACCTCGATCCTGATCTATGATCCTGATCCCTGATCCCGCCTGGACTTGTCTGCCCTGCTTCCTGATCCCTGTCTCCCCTTAGTCCGTATCCTGCAGCTAGTCCATCCATCCGACCCCTGCTCCGTCCTGTCCCATCTGCTGATATCCCTTGTGTATGACCTCGGCCTGGCTTGACCTATGTGTACGGTATTCCCTTTTTGATTATATATATATATTGTTTGCTGTTTTCACTAGTGGTCCTCATTTACTTATAATTAAACACCTTTTACTTCACTAATCATATTGTCTGGTCTCTCTGTGCAGTCACACGGGTCTGATCTATCATCCCTCCTGACAGTATACCAGGGCCATCCCTTGATCAGACGTGACTGCATTGAGGAACCATCCTGGTGTAGTGCTCTAAAACATGGATTACAATGAAACCCTTTACCTTTCTCTGCTGGCAGAAGAGGATGAGGGGGCTTGTTGTCAGGTTTTGGAGGGTTGGACTAGTGACCAACTGATGGAAACTATCCGATCGGCTCATTCCTGGGTGGATAAGGGGTACATGACGTTTGATTTTGTTCAGGCATTAATTCGGTTGTGTGTTAAGCCGGCCCTGTCATTTATTCCTGATGGTAGTGATGACTTCTCTCCCCCCTTTAGTCGTGACCAAGTTGAATCCCTGGTGTGGTTATTAGAGGATGACCCGGCTTATTTTGATGAGCATTATTCCTCCTGTCCCCAGCAAAAGTTATCTGAGTGTATTGATTCTGTGCAGGCTCTGATTAGACAAGGTGTGTGTGAACCTGCTTTTGTTCAACCTGTGCTGCAGGCATGGTCAGATCTCCTGATTCCAGCCAAGCCAGTCCGTTCCAGCCCTACTATTAACCCTCTGCCTTCTCAGGGATCCATCTGTCCATCACCAATGGCAACCCCAGCTCAGATAATTCAGCATCCTACCAAATATTACTACCCAGTTTCTACTAATTGTACCTACCCTGCCTTTAATCCACCTGTCCGTTCCAACCCTGCTATTAACCACCTGCCTTCCCAAGGATCCATCTGTCCATCACCAATGGCAACTCCAGCCCAGTTAATTCCGCAGCCTACCAAGTATTATTACCCAGTCTCTACTTGTTGTTCCTACCCTGCCTTTAATCCACCTGCTTCTTCCTTTTCTCCAGTAACAACTCCACAAAAACCTCCTCCAGTTACAATCCCTGTGTCTCTGCCATATTCCAAACCTTCCACCTACTTAATTCCACCCTCTCCATACACCCCTTCTGTTAACAAATCTGCAGTGACTAAGTCTAAAAAGAAACGGAAGTACTTCCCAACCCATACCATTGTGCCAGTTACCCAACCTGTCCCAGTACCCTCTGCTCAACCTGTCCCAGTGCCACCTGTTCCAGTGCCAGTCTCCCAGCCTGTTCCTGTGCCAGCTGCTCTATCTGTTCCAGTGCCAGCCGCCCAGCTTGTGACATCCGACCAGCCTGCTCCTGTGCCAGCTGCTCTGCCTGTGCCAGCTGCTCTGCCCGTTTCAATGCCAGTTGCTCAACCTTTCAACCCTGTGCCAGCCTCCCAGCTTGATGTTCCTGTGCCAGGCTCCCAGCTTGATGTTCCTGTGCCAGCCTGCCACCCTGGTGTTCCTGTGCCAGCCTGCCAACCTGATGTTCCTGTGCCAGCTTGCCAGTCCGCTGCCCAGTTTGATGACTTCCAGTTCGCTGCCCAAGTTGATGACTTCCAGTCTGCTGCCCAGCTTGATGACTTCCAGTCCGCTGCCCAAGTTGATGACTTCCAGTCCGCTGCCCAGCTTGATGACTTCCAGTCCGCTGCCCAGCTTGATGACTTCCAGTCCACTGCCCAGCTTGATGGCTTCCAGTCCGCTGCCCAGCTCGATGACTTCCAGTCTGCTGCCCAGCTCGATGACTTCCAGTCCGCTGCCCAGCTCGATGACTTCCAGTCCACTGCCCAGTTTGGTGACTTCCAGTCCGCTGCCCAGCTTGATGACTTCCAGTCCGCTGCCCAGTTTGATGACTTCCAGTCCGCTGCCCAGTTTGATGACTTCCAGTCCGCTGCCCAGCTTGATGACTTCCAGTCCGCTGCCCAGCTTGATGACTTCCAGTCCGCTGCCCAGCTTGATGACTTCCAGTCCGCTGCCCAGCTTGATGACTTCCAGTCCGCTGCCCAGCTTGATGACTTCCAGTCCGCTGCCCAGCTTGATGACTTCCAGTCCGCTGCCCAGCTGGATGACTTCCAGTCTGCTGCCCAGGTCGATGACTTCCAGTCTGCTGCCCAGGTCGATGACTTCCAGTCTGCTGCCCAGGTCGATGACTTCCAGTCTGCTGCCCAGGTTGATGACTTCCAGTCTGCTGCCCAGGTTGATGACTTCCAGTCTGCTGCCCAGGTTGATGACTTCCAGTCTGCTGCCCAGGTTGATGACTTCCAGTCTGCTGCCCAGGTTGATGACTTCCAGTCTGCTGCCCGGCTTGATGACTTCCAGTCCGCTGCCCTGCCTGCTGTTCCTGTGCCAGTCTGCCAGCCTGCTGTCCCTGTGCCAGTCTGCCAGCCTGCTGTCCCTGTGCCAGTCTGCCAGCCTGCTGTCCCTGTGCCAGTCTGCCAGCCTGCTGTCCCTGTGCCAGTCTGCCAGCCTGCTGTTCTGGTGCCAGTCTGCCAGCCTGCTGTTCCTGTGCCAGTCTGCCAGCCTGCTGTTCCTGTGCCAGTCTGCCAGCCTGCTGTTCCTATGCCTGCTGCCCAGCTTGATGACCCGGAGCCTGCTGCCCAGCTCGATGACCCGGAGCCTGCTGCCCAGAGACTGCTGCCCAGCTCGATGGCCCAGAGCCTGCTGCCCAGCTCGATGACCCGGAGCCTGCTGCCCAGCTCGATGACCCGGAGCCTGCTGCCCAGCTCGATGACCCGGAGCCTGCTGCCCAGCTCGATGACCCGGAGCCTTTGTCTGCTGCCCAGCTCGATGACCCGGAGCCTTTGTCTGCTGCCCAGCTCGATGACCCGGAGCCTTTGTCTGCTGCCCAGCTCGATGACCCGGAGCCTTTGTCTGCTGCCCAGCTCGATGACCCGGAGCCTTTGTCTGCTGCCCAGCTCGATGACCCGGAGCCTTTGTCTGCTGCCCAGCTCGATGACCCGGAGCCTTTGTCTGCTGCCCAGCTCGATGACCCGGAGCCTTTGTCTGCTGCCCAGCTCGATGACCCGGAGCCTTTGTCTGCTGCCCAGCTCGATGACCCGGAGCCTTTGTCTGCTGCCCAGCTCGATGACCCGGAGCCTTTGTCTGCTGCCCAGCTCGATGACCCGGAGCCTTTGTCTGCTGCCCAGCTCGATGACCCGGAGCCTTTGTCTGCTGCCCAGCTCGATGACCCGGAGCCTTTGTCTGCTGCCCAGCTCGATGACCCGGAGCCTTTGTCTGCTGCCCAGCTCGATGACCCGGAGCCTTTGTCTGCTGCCCAGCTCGATGACCCGGAGCCTTTGTCTGCTGCCCAGCTCGATGACCCGGAGCCTTTGTCTGCTGCCCAGCTCGATGACCCGGAGCCTTCGTCTTCTGCCCAGCTCGATGACCCAGAGCCTATGCCCTCTGCCCAGCTCGATGACCCGGAGCCCTTATCCACTACCTGGCTTGACACCATGAGCCTTCCCCAGCAACAACTGGTTGGAGCGTCCGGAGGCCGCTCCTTTGAGGGGGGGTACTGTCAGGAATGGCTCCCCCTGCTGGTAAATATGCCTGTTATTCTGGCTGCAGTACTGGCCTCCACCAGCGGGGGGTTCTTGGTCTTTTGGAGCTCACAGCCTTTCCTGCGTTCAGGTGTGACCTGAACGTAATTAACACACCCCCTATTTATACCCGGCGAGCTCAAGCAGAGCTCGCCCTGGTATCTTCATACCTTCTGGACCTAAGCCTGTACCCTGACCCGTCTTCTGATCCTGATTTGGTACCTCGATCCTGTTCTATGATCCTGATCCCTGATCCCGCCTGGACTTGTCTGCCCTGCTTCCTGATCCCTGTCTCCCCTTAGTCCATATCCTGCAGCTAGTCCATCCATCCGACCCCTGCTCCGTCCTGTCCCATCTGCTGATATCCCTTGTGTATGACCTCGGCCTGGCTTGACCTATGTGTACGGTATTCCCTTTTTGATTATATATATATTGTTTGCTGTTTTCACTGGTGGTCCTCATTTACTTATAATTAAACACCTTTTACTTCACTAATCATATTGTCTGGTCTCTCTGTGCAGTCACACGGGTCTGATCTATCATCCCTCCTGACAAAGGGATTCACTTTCCAGCCCCCCCCCCCCAGACAACCCTCCAGAAAAAGCACAAGAAATAGCTCCAGCCTTTCCTCCAGCAGCCAAGCTGATCCTTCTTAAGGTGAGCCCTCTCAGGAGCAAGATGAGCCTTCCATCCTGGAGGAAGACCCAGATTTGGCTGTCTGGAGCCAGGTATAGTATTTTTAATTTATTCATTGGTGAAAAAAATGCTGGAAAATAGATGGTAATATGTAGAAAATATCTAATGTTTGATCTAAAAGTGTTTTCCATATAAATAGACAGTAGTTGGCCGAAAAAGTTAGGGAGAAAAGAATGCAAACTGCTGGGGTCAGAATGATTGTCTTTTCTATTTATTTACAATCAATTTGCAACAGCCATGAGCTGAAAATTGTTTGTGATTTTTGAACCCAAAACTCAAACTGTCCCTTTTTTAAACACAGGAGGACATCAGCCAGGATGAGGGTCTGGAAAGTGTCAGGCAGGAGTGAGTGGCACAGAGGAGGTGGCAGGAGTGAGTGGCACAGAGGAGGCGGCAGGAGTGAGTGGAACAGAGAAGGTGGCAGGGCCAAGTGGCAGCACAAGGTGCCAGGTGCCTCCCATCCGCCTTCCTACAAAAAGGGCCAGGAGGGATATGAGGGTAAGCGAGGCAGCATTGGCCCTGATTGGAGAGGCACAGGCCACCCTCCAGCAGCCAACCACCCCTGAAGAGGGCTATGGCAGTTTGCTGAATAGGGGGTTGAGGGGTCTACTTACTGAGGACACAGTCATTTGTAGCCACGGCCATCCTCCACCACCAGCTTATTCTCAACCTCATCCTCCTCCACCCTCTCCTTCCCAACCTCCTCAACCTTCTTCTTCTCAACCTCCTCCACCTTCTTCTTCTCAACCTCCTCCACCTTCTTCTTCTTTTCAACCTCCTCCTCCTTCTTCTCCTTCACCTTCTTCTCCTTCATCTTCTTCTCCTCCACCTTCTTCTCCTCCACCTTCTTCTCCTCCTCCTTCTTCTCCTCCACCTTCTCCTCCACCTCCTCCATCTTCTTCTCCTCCTCCTGGCACAAGTACACCTCCAGAGGCACAGGCTCCAGCCAAGCGGAGAAGGTTTCAGAGCAGGCTGCAGAGAAGGCAGCAAGGAAGGCTGCAGGGAAGGATACCAGGAAGACCAGGAAGACCAGGAAGTGATGGCCTTGCTTCAAGGTGGTCTGACAGAAGGCAGCCTGTAGCACCACAACCTTGGGACATATATTTGACCTGCTGCTGTTCCTGACCTCTGGGAGTCCAGGACCAGATTGGGCTCTCTCCTGTATGTGCTTCTCAATGTCCCAATTTTAGTGTCCACACACAAGTGCACAAATCGCAGCAGGTTCTTCAGTGCTGCCTTGTATTTATTTTATTTATATTCTTTACCAGAATAAAAGGTACTTTTTTGTTTACAGTTCATACTTGTCTATGTTTTCCTCAAACCAAAAATGTAGCTTGTGAGTAGACAGGTTAACTTTAATAAAACTACAAAAGGTCTAATTATAAAGGGACAGATCAGATAAGACCAAACACTAATGTTACAATGGTGGTAATTTGACAACCAAAAAAATATATAAAAACATGACTAGACTAGAAATTAAATACGAATTAAAAATAAAGATATGTATTTGAAAATAAAAAATTTCGGGCTAGATAAATTATTCAAAAATATTTATGAGATCATCATGAAAAATGTTATAAAAAGTTAGTCAGAACTCTGTGTGAATATCAGCTGCAAAGAAGATCATTATTTCTAATTTGTGTCCCATTCTAAAGATGATTTAAAGGATCACTAAAGGACATTTTATTTTAAGCGAAATAGCTTCCTTTACCTTACTGCAGTCCTGGTTTCATGTCCTCATTGTTCGTTTTTGCTTTGAAGTTGCTGTAATTCTGCTCTGATCTCCACACTTCCTGCTTGTCTGGCTCCTTATGAAAAATCTCATGGCAGATTTTCACTCTGGTCCAAGCTGTCATAACTGTGTGTCTAAAACTCCTCAGAACCAATCAGATTCATTTTAAAAACAAAACACTGCCCTGGATTTTATGTTTTTGTTCTATGTGTCTCTCTATTTCACAGAAACATGAAACCAGTTTAAAAATGAAAGTGAAACTAGAGGCACATTATATGATTGATTGTTATCTATTTTTAATCATTTTTAAAAGGAATCAGTTAACGTTTATGTCTCTATACCCTATAAACAGTAATTTCAGCAAAAAAATGTTTTTCCTTTAGTGACCCTTTAAATGCCCAGCATTTAAACGATGCCATAATTCTTGCAGCGTGACGAATGTGCTATCTCCATTACAAATGCTACTTTTACCGAAGGTCATACTTTATTCTGAGCATGTGCGGGTTTCTAAGCATACACACAAACGCGTTTCTCGTCGAAAACCAGCCCAACGAGGAAATTGAGACTCCCGACGAGGAAAAAGAGATCTTGTTCTCTTTTTTTCTCATCGAGTTTCACAACAGTTTTCTCGATGAAAAACATACACACGACCGTTTTCCTCGGCAAAAAAGCTCTGCCACCAAGTTTCTTGCTGGATTCTGTCGAGGAAAACGGTTGTGTGTACGAGGCCTAAGACTCTCCCCTTTTTCTTACCATTCCCCTTCCTACCCTCCACAGTACCGATTTCATCCCCCCCCCTCCCGGCAAACCGGATTCCCTGCAGCTACCCTCAGAATCCGGCATCCCTCCGCTGTCACTCCCATCGGCTACAGGGGCTTAGTGAGGATCCAGATATGTCCCCCCACATCACTCTGATCATCCCTCATAACAGCCCCTGCACCTCCGATCCATGCCTGCTCCAGCAGCATCACTCCCCCTATCGCCGCCAGTAGCTGCTGACTGGCACTAAGCTTCAGCGAGCTGTCTACCTGGAGAGCATTGGGGAAGGCGGTGTGGGTGATGTTGGGGCTTGGTAAACATGTGTTTACCAGCCCCCTCCCTGTAGTACAGTGGACATAGGGAGCGATCACTACAGATTGCTTCTGTGTGCACTGACAGCTAAGCATAGCAAACCAAGAGTTTACTATCAGTTTATGAATGAATTAGGAGTCTCTTTACAGACTTCTTATTCACTCATTCATGTAAAATGCTGCAGAGAAACAGACTTTCTTCAATCCCCTTCTCTGAAATATGGGGGTCTGTTTAGACCTCTAATATCTCACCAAAGACCCCCCCCCAAAAAATATATATATATATATATATATATATATATAAGAAGGCCAGTATGGTGGCCTGAGTTTATGGGAGGAGCCCAGAGGGTATTTAAGCAGCCCACTCACACATGCTCTTTGTCGGTTCAGTGTGCAGTACTACACGTCACTGGGCCGACTCTTCCCAGCTCACCTCATGTCCGTGAGTCTGCGCATTCAATCGCATTCGACATCGCAATCGCTTTGTGGCTTCTCCCTTCATGGTCTTCGCCGGCGGTTCCCGCTTACTGTCGCAGGTAGGATTCAAACCTTTTCGTATCTTGTGCAATCTTGCAATTCGTTATGCTTTCTATCCTGCACCCCTTTTGGAAAAAAAATCTGCCTCTGAGTTATTGTTGCTCATGTTCCAACATCATAAAAAAAAAAAAATTTAAAAAAAAGAAACGTTGCCACCACGCAATCTCGGCCCAGCAACCTGACACCTGTTGAGACCATTGCAACCACGCAAAATCGTCTCAGCAGCCCTACATTCATCAAGGCCCTTGCAACCACGCAAAACCGTCTCAGCAGCTTGACACCCTTGTTGAGATCCTTGCAAACGCAATACCATCTCAGCAGCCCCACATTCATCAAGGCCCTTGCAACCATGCAATACCGTCTCGGCAGCCTTACACCATTGATGAGACCCTTGCAAACGCAATACCGTCTTAGCAGCCCCACATTCATCAAGGCCCTTGCAACCACGCAATACCGTCTCGGCAGCCTCACACCATTGTTGAGACCCTTGCAAACGCAATACCGTCTCAGCAGCCCCACACTCATCGAGAGCCTTGCAACCACGCAATACCGTCTCGAGCAACCTCCCACTCATCAAAGACCTTTGTGACCACGCAGTCTCGCCCCAGCAACATGGCATTCACTGAGACCCTTGCAGCCAGAAAAATGGGTGTTTTTCAGCCGCCCCTGATCTCTCCTCTATGTTATCTTACCAGTACGTCTACACAGGATCCCCAATCACTCCTCTATGATATATTATCAGTACATGTACACAGGATCATTTATAGTAATTTCTAGGCAGTTGAGTTCAGAAACCTTCTAAAAAAAAAAAAAAAAATGGGTTCAGACGGATGTTCAAAGGCATGCGAAACGCCGATGACTGTAACAGCTTGTAAACACAGCCACATGTGGTAACTCATGTTTACCAGCGTTTCATTTACAGTCGTTTTTATAAAAAAAAAAGGGGGGGGAATATTGTCTCAGCAACTTGACACTCATTTGAGACCCTTGCAAAATGTAATATCATCTCAGCTACCTCACACTCGTCTAGACCTTTGCAACCACACAATCTCATCTCAGCAACCTAACGCCCGTTCAGACCTTTGCAGCCATACATAGTCATCTCAGCAGCCCGACACTCACTTGAGACCATTGCAAACGCAACATCGTCTCAGCAACCCCTCACTTGTTGAGACCCGTGCAACCACACAAGGCCATCTCAAAACAAACCTCATAATCATCGAGACCTTTGCAACCACGCAATATCGTCTCAGCAAACCAGACTGAGACCCTTGCAACCACACAATATTGTCTGCAGCAGTATAAAACACTTTGCAGCATGCACCTACGTGCAAACCCGAATACAAACTAAACTTGCAAACACACCTCAGTGACAGTCAGCCAAACAAACACACAGTGGCACCCAGTTGGCCATTCATCTTTAGTGGCACGCAGGCCACTCATCTTTTCCCTGTCTTTTTCCCTGCAGTTAGTTCAGGTTTCCATCCAGCACCAGCGAGTGCACGTTGGTCTGCGAGTGCACGTTGGTCTGCGAGTGCACGTTGGTCTGCGGGTGCACGTTGGTCAGCGGGTGCACGTTGGTCAGCGAGTGCACGTTGGTCAGCGGGTGCACGTTGGTCGGCGAGTGCACGTTGGTCGACGAGTGCACGTTGGTCGGCGAGTGCACGTTGATCGGCGAGTGCACGTTGGTCAGTGAGTGCACGTATATCGTCTTGTTGAGCACCTGTGTATTGTCTTGATTTTCTCACACCAATGCAAGATCCAGTCCAAGTTCTCAAACTAGACCAAGCATCAGTAGCAGACTTAGCTATGTGGGACAACTTCCCCACCTGATAGAACAGCATTTCAATCTTCATCCCGGCAGTGTCAGCCGAGTCACCACAGGCTTTTGCGTGCATTTTTCGTCCGCCACTGGTTCTCCAAACCTTGACCCCCAGAAATTCTCTTAAATTTCTGCTTCACCCAGTCTTCATCACGTCTCGTGCTGTACCCCATTGTGGCAGCTGCCCAGGTTTGGGGCCACACTTGAACTGGACAGACAGTGTTCTTCACCACAGACAATCAGGCCACAGCCGACTTCATCAATTAAGGTAGATCAAGCCTCTCCCTATCACGTCCTTCCTGCGCAGGCTCGCGCAGCTGTCACTCCGTCACCAGTTTAATATCTTCTGTAGTCATATTCCAGGCAAATGCAAAATCGCAGCTGATGCTCTGTCCCATTCTAACCTTATTTGTTTTTCCAGCAAGAGCCTGGAGCTGACCCAATAACCATCCCTGTCCCACTCTGGTCATTGCTGACGATGGACTGAAGTAGCATCTCACCAACTCAACCCAGCTTATTAACCACTCCTTGGCACGCAACACACTGAAGGCCTATCACACTGCTTGGAACACTAACTGCTAATTTTTGGCCACTTGCCTCGGAGCAGCAATAGGCAACGTTAGACACGTCCTAGCCTTCATATCGTATTGCCACACGCAGCTGACCCTTTCTCACAATACTATCACGCCATATCTAGATGACGTCCAGCATTTCCTGTCCCTGCAGGACCCCAGTAAACTGTCAGTATTCTCGAGCCTATGCAGTCAAGTCCCTCCTACAGAGCATACAGAAGCACCAACCTGTAGTCAGTGGCAAGCGCCTACCTTTCAAGAGTGCCCTCTTTAGGCACATGTCTGAAATCCTTACTCGTTCCCCATTTAGGGCCTTGCCCAGCATAGTCATCCTAGCAGCCATCTACCAGGCCTTCTACGGTTCCCTACGACCTAGTGAATTTACAGTCAGTGGCTCCGGCAGTCAGTCACTGCTCTGACGCCACCCGACTCGCTTTCGAACCCCTACACTCTCAGTCTGCAAACGCAACAAACCAGCCCGGGGGTTGACATCAACCTGTTTCAGACTAACAATGCCTGACGCCCAGTGACGGTGTTTGACCGACTACTGCTCCATCTACCCAGCCAATCTGATTGTAGCTTGTTGCTACCCTTTCTAAACCAGCTCCCTGAGTGGCAGGCAGTTTGTCAAGCATGTCAGAATCCTAAGCAACTTGGGCTTCAAATGCCAGTCTGTTCTCAGGACATTCTTTCCGAGTTAAAGCAGCCTCAACTGCCTCACAACAGGGAGTACCAGACCACGTAATCAAGATACCAGGCTAATGGGAAGTCTCCTTGTTTTGCCACATACATCCCAGATCCTCAGGAAGAAATGGCACAAGCCTTTACCAAGCTGGCTCAATAAATACAAGAAATCAATAAAAGCTATTTCCCTATCTGAGTCTTTTGCCCCCTTTTCTTGGCATACTGACCAGACCACCAAGGCACACTTCAGGTCTATTTATGTTGTAAGTCTTGTCGCGTGTTTATGTGATCCACATCACTCTCGGTCAGAGGGCCACGACCATAAATAAGAAGGCCAGTATGGTGGCCTGAGTTTATGGGAGGAGCCCGGAGGGTATTTAAGCAGCCCACTCACACATGCTCTTTGTCGGTTCAGTGTGCAGTACTACACGTCACTGGGCCGACTCTTCCCAGCTCACCTCATGTCCGTGAGTCAATCGCATTCGACACCCTCCCGCCCTTCCCTTTTTCAGGGCACTTCTCAGCATATCCTTCTTCAATTAACTACCCATTACTTACTTTGGGTATGCCCCCTTTTCTTGGCATACTGACCAGACCACCAAGGCACACTTCAGGTCTATTTATGTTGTAAGTCTTGTCGCGTGTTTATGTGATCCACATCACTCTCGGTCAGAGGGCCACGACCATAAATATATATTGTGATGGTTTGGATCTGTCTTGTCTGATGGATGGCTGGTTTTTGCCATATGTTGGAGAGACAGACACATTGATTGCACAGCTGTGTGGTCAGCTTTTTAAGTCTCACCTGAACAGCATTCAGGGCTCCACCCTCCCGAGGAGTCCAGGTCTGGAAGGGAGAACCCTGAGAGTGCAGGTGTGCACTAAATTAGCTGGAGAAGCTAGAGAAGCTGGAGAGTGCAGGCTGCACTATAATACCCAGAGGCCTGAGTCTGAGGTGGCTGACAGGAGTGAGTCTGGGGTGGCTGACAGTAGTCAGGAAGGCTTCACGAGGGAGCCTGAGCAGTGTGGTGCTACTGCTAAAGATAGCCAGGTGGCTCGGTATTTTCCGTTATACGTGTAAGCCAGGAGGCTGAAGGTACCATTTTGTATGGACTGTGAAAACCCCTGTATGTTTTTTTGTTGGATACAATAAAAACGCGTTTACTTTTACTATTTCGGCTTGAAGACCAGTGACTGTGCAACTCCACATTTATCGCTAGTCTTGCGACTTTATCACAATATATATAAAAATTGTAAAAAGTATGTAGCCAAAGGAATGCTACTGGAAAGTTACCATATTAAGTTATGTATTGTTTATTTAGTAAAGGGTTTGGCTCCCTCTGGTGACTACTGAACGTTATTAGAATATTTATTTTTTGGTTAAAAGATAAACAGTGATGCATTGTGGCGGCACAGATGGGCACTCATGGGTAGCACTTATGGGTGGCACTGATGGGTACTTATGGGTGGCACAGATGGGCACTGATAGGTGGGCACTGGGCATGGATTGTCACTGAGGGTTAGCACTGATGGACACTGTGGGGTGGCACTGATGGACACAGGGGTTGCACTGATGGATCCATGTTGCCAATCAGTGCCCATGTGTAGGCACTGACTGGCATCTTTTTTTTCTTCTACTGCCCTTTTTTTTTTCTGACTTTTTTGTTTTTGTTTGCCCTTCCCTGGTGGTCCAGTGTGGGCTTCCCTGGTGGTCTAGTGTGGGCATCCAAGGGTGGGCTGCGCTGATAAACAATCAGCGCAAACCCCCCTGTCAGGAGAGCCACCGACGGCTTTCCATCAACGGCTCTTCCTGTTTAAATCGTGATTAGCCGTGATTGGACACGGCTGATCACGTGGTAACGAGCCTCTGCCGGAGACTCATTACCGAGATCGGAAATGCAGGGTGTCGCGCTCGGCATGAAATCCTGCAGGACGTCAATAGACGTCAAGTCAGGATTTCAAAACCACTTCCCGGACGTCAATCTCCTATTGACCGGGCGGGAAGTGGTTAATGTCGTTTTTTGGGTTGTAAAAAATTATCGTGTGTGGGCTAAAACAAAGTTTTAAACCCACGCATGCTCAGAAGCAAGTTATGAGATGGGAGCGATCGTTCTCGTAAACTACCGTTCATAATGGAGTAAGCACATTCATCACGCTATAACTGTCAGAAAAGCACAAATCGTCTTTTACTAACAAGGAATCAGCTAAAGCAGCCAAAAGGCGAATAGAACTTCCACTTTAGAGTGCCGTCGTACGTGTTGTACGTCACCGTGCTTTGTTTATAATTTTTTTAAAACAAAGGTGTGTGGGCAACATCGTTTTTAATGATGAAGTTGGGAAAACGTTGTTTTTTTATTGGACATGCTGAAAAATGATCGTGTGGGCGCACATTTTTGATTTAACTCCTTACTACCCATCACAGTTTCGAAGGCCATAAAATGCCAAAATAGCACAAAACCTCCTCAAATGACCCCATTTTGGAAAGTAGACACCTCAATCTATTTACTGAGAGACATAGGGGCTGATTTACTAATGAAGCTGCGCTGCGCCGGTACATGCCTTAATTAGTGCGCTGGATGAAGCCCTAATTAGGCGCATGAACCGGCGGCAGCAGCAGCGCGATGTGATTGATAAGTAAAGCCGCCGCCGAACTCCCTGTATAAGTCTATGGGGGGAAATCTTAATTTAAAAGGCTTGAATTTTAAAGGCTAATCTGCAAGTTTTGTCCTAAAAAGTGTTTGGGGACCTCAGTCCTGCCCCAGGGGACATGTACCAATGCTTTTTTTATTTTTTAAAACGGCCATTTTTTCGGGAGCAGTGATTTTAATAATGCTAAAAGTGCAATAATAAAAGTGTAATTTTTCTTTAAATTTCGTACCATGGGGGGCTCTAATGTCAGCATGTGAAAAAGCGCATGTTTCCCGTGGTTAGAACTGTCTCTGCACAAAATGTCATTTTTCAAAGGAAAAAAGCCATTTAAAACTGACTCGCGGCTATAATGAATTGTCGGCTCCCGGCAATTGCAGGAGAATTCATTCATTAAAAAAAGGAAAAAAAAGCGTGGGGGTCCTCCCAAATTCAATAACCAGACCCTTTAGGTCTGGTATGGATATTAAGGGGAACCCCGCCGTCAATTTAAAAAAAAAAATGACGTGGGGTTCCCCCCAAATATCCATAACTGGTGTGGAATTTAAGGGGAACTCCACCCCAAATTAAAAAAAAAATGGCGTGGAGTCCCCCCTAAAATCCACACCAGACCCCTTATCCGAGCACGTTGACCTGGCCGGCCGCAGAAAAGAGGGGGGGACAGAGCGCGGCCCCCCCCCTCTCCTGAACCGCACCAGGCCACATGCCCTCAACATTGGGAGGGTGTTTTGGGGTGCCCCCCAAAACACCTTGTCCCCATGTTGATGAGGACAAGGGTCTCTTCACCACAACCCTTGCCCGGTGGTTGTGGGGGTCTGCGGGCAGGAGGCTTATCGAAATCTGGAAGACCCCTTTAACAAAGGGGCCCCCCAGATCCCGGCCCCCCCCCTGTGTGAAATGGTAATGGGGTACCTTGTACCTCTACCATTTCACGAGTAAAAAAAATGTAAAGGGTTAAAAACGACAAGAGCCGGTTTTGGACAAGTCCTTTATTATCTTCTTTCTTCTTCTTTTCTTCGGGTTTCTTCTTCCTCCTCCTTCTTCTTCCTCTGCTTCTGTCTTGGGTCTTCTATTCCCGCATCTTGCCCGGCGTGTTCTTCCATCTTCTGTTCCTCCCGCTGTTCTTCTCGTCCGCATCTTCTTCTCCTTCTTGGTTTTCGCCGGAGGCGCCGCTTCCAATTGAAATCCCCGCTGTCTGCCGGACCCCGCCCCCCCTCTGACGCCACGGGCAAGCTCTTAGGAGTGTGCTGCAAGTGCGTCAGAGGGGGGCGTGGTCACATGTCAGAGGGCGGGCAATTCAATTTGAAGCTTGTGCGCGGCTTTTTCTTTGCCAGAGTCGCCGCTTCCAATTGAATTGCCCGCTTTCTGGAACATGGGACCACGCCCCCCTCTGACGCACAGGCACCACACGGGGACTTTCCTAAGAGCTTGCCCGTGGCGTCAGAGGGGGGGCGTGGTCCGGCAGACAGCGGGGATTTCAATTGGAAGCGGCCGCTCCGGCGAAGAAGAAGAAGGAGAAGAAGATGCGGACGAGAAGGACAGCGGAAGAAGATGGAAGAACACGCCGGGCAAGATGCGGGAATAGAAGACCCAAGACAGAAGCAGAGGAAGAAGAAGATGGAGGAAGAAACCCGAAGGAAAGAAGAAAAGAAGATAATAAAGGACTTGTCAAAAACCGGCTCTTGTCTTTTTTTACACTGACACTTTTTTTTACTCGTGAAATGGTAGAGGTACAAGGTACCCCATTACCATTTCACACAGGGGGGGGCCGGGATCTGGGGGGCCCCTTTGTTAAAGGGGTCTTCCAGATTTCGATAAGCCTCCTGCCCGCAGACCCCCACAACCACCGGGCAAGGGTTGTGGTGAAGAGACCCTTGTCCTCATCAACATGGGGACAAGGTGTTTTGGGGGGCACCCCAAAACACCCTCCCAATGTTGAGGGCATGTGGCCTGGTGCGGTTCAGGAGAGGGGGGGGGCCGCGCTCTGTCCCCCCCTCTTTTCTGCGGCCGGCCAGGTCAACGTGCTCGGATAAGGGGTCTGGTGTGGATTTTAGGGGGGACTCCACACCATTTTTTTTTAAATTTGGGGTGGAGTTCCCCTTAAATTCCACACCAGACCCGAAGGGTCTGCTTATGGATATTTGGGGGGAACCCCACGTCATTTTTTTTTTAAATTGACGGCGGGGTTCCCCTTAATATCCATATCAGACCTGAAGGGCCTTCTAATGGAATTTGGATAGAACCCCATGTCATTTGAATAATTATTTTAAATTTCGTACCATGGGGGGGGGGGGGGGGGGGGAGGAATGTCAGCAGGTGAATAAAGCGCACTTTTCATGTGGTTAGAAATATGTCTTTGCACAAAATGACATTCTGAAAAAAAAAAAAAAAAGCCATTTAAAACTGACTCATAATGAATTGTCGGCTCCCGGCAATTGCAGGAGAATTCATTCATAAAAAAAACGAAAAAAAAAAGCGTGGGGGTCCCCCCAAATTCAATAACCAGACCCTTTAGGTCTGGTATGGATATTAAGGGGAACCCCGCCGTCAATTTAAAAAAAAAATGACGTGGGGTTCCCCCCAAATATCCATAACCAGACCCTTCAGGTCTGGTGTGGAATTTAAGGGGAACTCCACCCCAAATAATACAAAAAAATGGCGTGGAGTCCCCCCTAAAATCCACACCAGACCCCTTATCCGAGCACGTTGACCTGGCCGGCCGCAGAAAAGAGGGGGGCACAGAGCGCGGCCCCCCCCTCTCCTGAACCGCACCAGGCCACATGCCCTCAACATTGGGAGGGTGTTTTGGGGTGCCCCCCAAAACACCTTGTCCCCATGTTGATGAGGACAAGGGTCTCTTCCCCACAACCCTTGCCCGGTGGTTGTGGGGGTCTGCGGGCAGGAGGCTTATCGAAATCTGGAAGACCCCTTTAACAAAGGGGCCCCCCAGATCCCGGCCCCCCCCCTGTGTGAAATGGTAATGGGGTACCTTGTACCTCTACCATTTCACGAGAAAAAAAAATGTAAAGGGTTAAAAACGACAAGAGCCGGTTTTTGACAAGTCCTTTATTATCTTCTTTCTTCTTTCCTTCGGGTTTCTTCCTTCTTCTTCTTCCTCTGCTTCTGTCTTGGGTCTTCTATTCCCGCACCTTGCCCGGCGTGTTCTTCCATCTTCTTCCGCTGTCCTTCTCGTCCGCATCTTCTTCTCCTTCTTCTTCTTCGCCGGAGCGGCCGCTTCTAATTGAAATCCCTGCTGTCTGCCGGACCACGCCCCCCCTCTGACGCCACGGGCAAGCTCTTAGGAAAGTCCCCGTGTGGTGCCAGTGCGTCAGAGGGGGGCGTGGTCACATGTTCCAGAAAGCGGGCAATTCAATTGGAAGCGGCGACTCTGGCAAAGAAAAAGCCGCGCACAAGCTTCAAATTGAATTGCCCGCCCTCTGACTTGTGACCACGCCCCCCTCTGACGCACTGGCAGCACACTCCTAAGAGCTTGCCCGTGGCGTCAGAGGGGGGGGGCGTGGTCCAGCAGACAGCGGGGATTTCAATTGGAAGCGGCCGCTCCGGCGAAGAAGAAGAAGGAGAAGAAGATGCGGACGAGAAGGACAGCGGAAGAAGATGGAAGAACACGCCGGGCAAGATGCGGGAATAGAAGACCCAAGACAGAAGCAGAGAAAGAAGAAGAAGAAGGAAGAAACCCGAAGGAAAGAAGAAAGAAGATAATAAAGGACTTGTCAAAAACCGGCTCTTGTCGTTTTTAACCCTTTACATTTTTTTTACTCGTGAAATGGTAGAGGTACAAGGTACCCCATTACCATTTCACACAGGGGGGGGCCGGGATCTGGGGGGCCCCTTTGTTAAAGGGGTCTTCCAGATTTCGATAAGCCTCCTGCCCGCAGACCCCCACAACCACCGGGCAAGGGTTGTGGTGAAGAGACCCTTGTCCTCATCAACATGGGGACAAGGTGTTTTGGGGGGCACCCCAAAACACCCTCCCAATGTTGAGGGCATGTGGCCTGGTGCGGTTCAGGAGAGGGGGGGGGCCGCGCTCTGTCCCCCCTCTTTTCTGCGGCCGGCCAGGTCAACGTGCTCGGATAAGGGGTCTGGTGTGGATTTTAGGGGGGACTCCACGCCATTTTTTTTTTAATTTGGGGTGGAGTTCCCCTTAAATTCCACACCAGACCCGAAGGGTCTGGTTATGGATATTTGGGGGGAACCCCACGTCATTTTTTTTTTAAATTGACGGCGGGGTTCCCCTTAATATCCATACCAGACCTAAAGGGTCTGGTTATTGAATTTGGGGGGACCCCCACGCTTTTTTTTTGGTGTTTTTAATGAATGAATTCTCCTGCAATTTCCAGGAGTCAGTTTTAAATGGCTTTTTTCCTTCAGAATGTCATTTTTCACATGCTGACATTACACCCAGGGCCGCCATCAGGGGGGTACAGGCAGTACACCTGCAGGGCCGCCATTAGGGGGGTACAGGCATTACACCGCCCGGGGGTCCCCAGGGGCCCCCAGGGGCCCGGATGGGAACCACCCTAAAACAAAAAAAACTTTATTTTTTATTTTTATTTTTTTAAGGGCTCCGAAGGTCCCCAGGGGCCCGGAGGTCACTAAGGGCCCCAGATGGCAAGCCCTTTTTTTTATCAAAAAATATATATATTTAAAAAAATAAATATATATTTTTTATATATTTGTCTTTTTTTTTTTTATGAAAGGGCCCAGAGGTCCCCAGGGCCCTGGAAGGCAACCCCCTTGTTTTTTATTTTTTTTCGATAAATGTTATATTTTAAAAAAATATATATATATATTTTCTCTCTTTTTATTTTATAAAGAGCACAGAGGTCCCCAGGGCCCCGGATGGCTACCCCCCTTTTTTATATATATTTTTCTTTATTTCTTATTTCTGTCTAAATTTTTGTAAAGGGCCCCCCCGCTCCTCAATTTGCGGCACCACCCCCCCCCCCCCGCTTCTCAATTTTATGCGGCAGCACCCCCCCCCCGGTTCTCTGCTCCAGGGGGCCCATGCCTGAAGCTGTGTAAGGGGCCCCAAAATTCCTGATGGCGGCCCTGTACACCTGTAAGGGGCCCGGGGGCCCAGATGCCTGGAGGCCCCCCAGCGCCCCAGATGGTAACCCCCCTTTTTTTTTTTATATATATATTTTTTAGTTGGTTTTTGTAGGATTTTTTATTAAAGGGCCAATTTTTGGAATTTAATATTTTTTAGCAGTCCGGAGGTCCCCAGGGGCCCAGAGGCCCCCAGGGCCCCGGGTGGCAACCCCCCATATTTTTTGTTATTAAAGGGCCAATGTTTTGTTTTAGGGGTCTGGAGGTCCCTAGTGGCCCGGAGATCCCCAGGGCTCCAGATGACAACCCCCCACCTTTAAAAAAAAAAAAAATTATATATTTTTATATATTTTTTGGTTATTTTTTTAACATATATATATATATATATATATACAGGGAGTGCAGAATTATTAGGCAAATGAGTATTTTGACCACATCATCCTCTTTATGCATGTTGTCTTACTCCAAGCTGTATAGGCTCGAAAGCCTACTACCAATTAAGCATATTAGGTGATGTACATCTCTGTAATGAGAAGGGGTGTGGTCTAATGACATCAACACCCTATATCAGGTGTGCATAATTATTGGGCAACTTCCTTTCCTTTGGCAAAATGGGTCAAAAGAAGGACTTGACAGGCTCAGAAAAGTCAAAAATAGTGAGATATCTTGCAGAGGGATGCAGCACTCTTAAAGTTGCAACGCTTCTGAAGCGTGATCATCGAACAATCAAGCGTTTCATTCAAAATAGTCAACAGGGTCGCAAGAAGCGTGTGGAAAAACCAAGGCGCAAAATAACTGCCCATGAACTGAGAAAAGTCAAGCATGCAGCTGCCAAGATGCCACTTGCCACCAGTTTGGTCATATTTCAGAGCTGCAACATCACTGGAGTGCCCAAAAGCACAAGGTGTGCAATACTCAGAGACATGGCCAAGGTAAGAAAGGCTGAAAGACGACCACCACTGAACAAGACACACAAGCTGAAACGTCAAGACTGGGCCAAGAAATATCTCAAGACTGATTTTTCTAAGGTTTTATGGACTGATGAAATGAGAGTGAGTCTTGATGGGCCAGATGGATGGGCCCGTGGCTGGATTAGTAAAGGGCAGAGAGCTCCAGTCCGACTCAGATGCCAGCAAGGTGGAGGTGGAGTACTGGTTTGGGCTGGTATAATCAAAGATGAGCTTGTGGGGCCTTTTCGGGTTGAGGATGGAGTCAAGCTCAACTCCCAGTCCTACTGCCAGTTTCTGGAAGACACCTTCTTCAAGCAGTGGTACAGGAAGAAGTCTGCATCCTTCAAGAAAAACATGATTTTCATGCAGGACAATGCTCCATCACACGCGTCCAAGTACTCCACAGCGTGGCTGGCAAGAAAGGGTATAAAAGAAGAAAAACGAATGACATGGCCTCCTTGTTCACCTGATCTGAACCCCATTGAGAACCTGTGGTCCATCATCAAATGTGAGATTTGCAATGTTGATGGTGAACAGATCAAAACACTGACAGAATCCATGGATGTCAGGCTTTTGAGTGTCCTTGCAAAGAAAGGTGGCTATATTGGTCACTGATTTGTTTTTGTTTTGTTTTTGAATGTCAGAAATGTATATTTGTGAATGTTGAGATGTTATATTGGTTTCACTGGTAAAAATAAATAATTGAAATGGGTATATATTGGTTTTTTGTTAAGTTGCCTAATAATTATGCACAGTAATAGTCACCTGCACACACAGATATCCCCCTAAAATAGCTAAAACTAAAAACAAACTAAAAACGACTTCCAAAAATACTCAGCTTTGATATTGAGTTTTTTGGGTTCATTGAGAACATGATTGTTGTTCAATAATAAAATTAATCCTCAAAAATACAACTTGCCTAATAATTTTGCACTCCCTGTATAATATAATTATGAAAGCTCCCAGAGGGCCCCAGATGACAACCTTTTTGCTTATAAAAATGTTAAACATTTTCCCCAGGTTTGTTATTTTTTACTTTAATTTCTTTTTTAAAGTGTATTTTGTGCGTGAAGTCGAGAGAGAGAGGAGCTGGACTTGCAATCGCCATCCTTCTCCATGCCCCCGGTGGCAATGGTGGGTGTGAGGGGGGCCTCCCACTCACCCCACCTGCTACACTTGGGAGCCCGATGGGACAGAGGGACTCCCCCTATGAGGGAGTGTAGCCCACCCAGCCAGCCCTGTAGGTCCTTCGCCTCCCTTTATTTTGGGAGACCTCATGGCCAAAGTGCGTACAAGTGTGGTGTTTTTTTTTGGGGGGGGGGGGTGGGCATACTAAGCACAGGCGTACCTTGCATAGCACACCCATCGGGAGCCGGGCTGACACCACCAAACTCAATTCACATGTAGCCGAGACCGGGATCCGAACCCTAGGCTGCAGAGGTGAACGGCTTGTCAGCGCAGTGCCATTCACGTTGAGCCACCGCAGCTCCCACCCCATGTTACTTTTTTTTAGATTTTTGGTAGTTATTTTTTTATAAAGGGCCCAGAGCTCCCAAGGCAACCCCCTTTTTTATTATTTTATATATATATATATATATATATAGATATTGTAATTTATTTTTCATTAAAGGGCCCAGAGGTTTATTTTTATTAAAGGGCCCAGTGGTCCCCAGGGCCCCCGGATGGCTACCACCCTTTTTAATATATATTTTTCTATATGTATTTTTTAGTAAAGGAACCCCCCGCTTATCAAATTGCAGGCAGCCCCCCCCCCCCTTCTCAATATCAGGCGGCACCCCCCCCCCCTATTCTCTGCTCCAGGGGGCCCATGCCTGAAGCTGTGTAAGGGGCCCCATAATTCCTGATGGCGGCCCTAATTGCCCCCCCCCATGGTACGAAATTTCAAGGAATTTTTCACTTTTAGTGTTGCACTTTAACCACTTCCATACCGCGCCTATTCTGGCACTTCTCTCCTTCATGTAACAATTATATTTTCTTCCTTGAAAATTACTCAGGACCCCCAAACATTATATATATTTTATTAACAAACACCCTAGGGAATAAAGTGGCGGCCATTTTTTCGGACACATTTCCAACAGTATTTGCGGCAAAAATTTTCTAACGTTTTTTTTTTTTTTTTGGCTTTCAAAAAAAAAAACCTGTTTCATGAATGACAAAATAAGAAAGCAGTAAAGCTAGCCCAATTTTTAGGGATAAGGTAAAAGATGATGTTACACCGAGTAAATAGATACCTAACTAGTCACGCTTTCATATTGCGCACACTCATGGAATGGCGCTAAACTTCGTTATTAAAAATCTCCATAGGCAACGCTTGACTTTTTTTCTCAGGTTACCACTTTTGAGTTACAGAGGAGGTCTAGTGCTAAAATTATTGCTCTCACTCTAACGCACGCTATGATACCTCACATGTGGGGTTTGAAGGATGTTTACATATGTGGATGGGACTTGCATGCGTGTTCGCTTCTGAGTGCGAGCTACTAGGGACAGGAGCATTTAAATTCCTTTTTTATTTTATTTTTTAACTTAATATTTTAATTTTTGCACTTGTTTGTCCCTTTTTTTGTATTATTTTTCACTTTTCTTCATATTACAAGGAATGTAAACATCCCTTGTAATAGGACTAGTGTGTGACAGGTCCTCTTTATAGAGAAAGGCGGGGTCAATTAGACCCCACATCTGTCCTCCAGGCTGGAAAGCATGGAATTGGTAAAAAAACAAACATCTCATGCTTTCAGCTGCGATCATGTTCGTTCAGCACAGTAGTGTAGTGTGTAGCATGTTCACCTAGCAGCAAAAGGGTTGCTGGTTCGAATCCCGCCCGTGACACTATCTGCCTGGAGTTTGCATGTTCTCCCTGTGCGGGTTTCCTCCCACAATCTAAAAACATGCTGTAAATTGGATCCTGTCTAAATAAGCCCTAATATGCAGTAGGATATTTAGGTTTTGTGCTTCCCTAGGCCTGACCAAATTTTGGCACCCCCTAATAGAAAAATGACCCACCCTTCCTGTCAAGGCCACACCCTGTTTTTTTATGACCCACCCAGGAATTTTCAGGGGACACACACAAGTTCTGTGGGGGGGGGACCTGGGGGGGCCCTTAATTTGCCTAGTTTTTCGATCACTTCCTGTTTGGCTATGGGGCAGGAAGTGAAGGCCAATCTCCCCAAACGGACAGGGATAATACAAAATAAACTGACAGAGCTTCTAACCCCCCCCCCCCAACTCTATCCAAAATGAAAGAAATCCAAAAAATAAAAGTGATGATTATAGTTCCAGTTTAACCCCAAATTTCAGATCATTTTATTGAGAGGCTTAAGAAAATATAACCATGCCAATAGGCCAGTATCCAGCGTTGCTAATATGTATGAATGTGTGTTAGGGACCCCCACAAACACCACCCAATGTTAAATCAACTATTTTCTTGTTTGTTTTGGGGATGCCTGCACCCCTGATAGGGTAAAGACACCTCACAAATGTTGTCACTTTCTACTTAATTCATTCACTTCCTGCCACACAGCCAAACAGGAAGTGAGGGAAACACCTGAGTAATGTTTTGTTGGGGACACAGATCAATATAAATAGTTTCCCATTTTGGAAATTGCATTTTGCTGTGTACACCCCAAATTAGTAGGAATCTTGGACTTTGGGGTCCATTTACTAAAGGCAAATCCACTTTGCACTACAAGTGGACAAGCAAGGAAGAAAACTCAAAACTTGGCGGGATTGGAAGTAAAAACCATCAGTGCTTCCCTTCTGATTTTCATTGCCTACGCTTCTACTGCAGAGCGGCTTTGCCTTTACTAAACCCCAAAATAACTAATCATTTGGGGTGTACACTGCAGTGCAATTTGCTTAATGGTGACACTAGTTAGATTGACCTGTGTCCCGAAGAAAAGACCATTGGTAGGGTTTTAACCTCACTTCCTGTTCAGCTGTGTGACAGGAAGTGAAGCCAATTTTAGGAAAAGGGACACAAAGCCCAACCTAAAAACACTAGCAGGGGTTCTAACACTCAATTGGCTTCCCTCAAACAACCCACAATTAGAATAGGATTGTCTTGTGCTAGTTTCAAGCACAGCGCTGTAAATCAGCACTTCAAGCCTGTCCACCAATGTCTTGAAGGAAGAGGTTGTGTCTTTGAAGCAGCTCCTGTGAAGAACCAGACCCTGGAGGAGAGGGGAGGCTATGGCCTCATCAAGCCCAGGTCAGGGGCTTGCTCCTGGGCAGGGGGAGTCCACCTCCCGCCCGGTACCTCCAAGGACTGTGGATCTCCCTAGTTTTGGGGATCTAAACAAAGAAGAAAAGCAGTTTTTGATGGCCCAGTCTAAGCTGGTGGATTGGACTCTTCCCCAGCATGGGGAAGATGACCAGGGAGTGCTGAGAAGGCGCAGCAAGATCAAGGTATTGATTCAGAAGGCTGCACAGGCTCTCCACTCCAGGATGTCAGTGCTGGCCAGTTTGAGGAACAGAAGAGATCGGGTCAGCAGCTCAAAGAGATTTGAGTTTAAGGAAGCGATAGATCTGATGAAAGAACAGAATGGCCAGCTATGGAGTCTTACCATGGGTCTTTGTTCCAGGGGAACTGCGGAGAAGACCTTTCTCCTTCCAATCAAGAAGGAGCTCCAGCGTGCCTTTGAAGAGAGTAAACAGGTTGCAAGGAGAAGCAAGTCTACATCAGTAGCTGAGAGGTTTGAGGATTTTCTGTCAGTGGAGCCTCGGACCTCAGGGACCACTTTGGTGAGTACCGCTGAGGACGCCCAAGCACTTGCTGGGCCCCAGTCTGCAAAGAAAGGGGGTGCAACATCAAGTGGGGGGTTGTCCTATGAAGCGGGAAGTACCTGTATGAGTGAGAGAGGTTTTAATCCTGTGGTGAGACTCTCCCGTCTTCCTCGTGGTTCCTTTGCCGCTGAGATGAGTGTATCTGGTTCCCAGCAAGATCCGGGTGATAAACCTGCTCCTGGAAGCGGGGGTGCTTCTGCCTCTGTGAACCCAGCAAGTAGCCTACAGCAGGGTCAGCCGGCCGTTGTGGTGGCGACCGCTGCGGGTTTACAGGGTGAGGGGCAGGCACTTACCATGGACCCAGTTGAGATGGACTATGTGTCACCTAATATGGAAGAAGCCATAGCTAGGACAGTAATGGCTGCCGAGGGAGAAGGCACGCCACTCCATGTGGAGCTTCCTGCCTCTAGACAACCAATCAGCAGTGACTTAGAGGGCGTTCTCACTGTGCTGGAATCTCCCGTGATTGGGCCGGAGCCGCGACCGGAAGTGACGTCAGTGCGTGACCCGGAACCGGAAGTGATGTCAGCGGGTGACCCGGAACCGGAAGTGACGTCAGCGGGTGAACCGGAAGTGACGTCAGCAGGTGAACCGGAAGTGGCCGCGGTGACACCCGGAGCTCCGTTTCCCGGCCAGATCCGGCCCTCGGTTTTGGTACAGACTACCCAAGGACTTGTGAGTACCCCCCTGTCTGTGGGTTTTCCTCCTGAGCAGGCTCAGGCTTGGGGTGATCACCCTGCGGGACATTTAGAAGAGGAGTGCCCAGCAATGGATTTTATTAGGGGTCTAGAGGGTTCCCAGTCTGCAGCTGTGACAGAAGTTCATGTGAGCTCCTATGGAGCCTGTGAAGAAATGGAGGACTCTAGTTTTTATATGGATGATGACACTTTACTGGCTCAGGTACAAGAAGCTTTTAAGAAGACAGGTCCCCCTCTTGTCTCTTTGGTACCAGGGGGGAGGGTAGTAAGTCAAGAGGTATCTGCCCAGGTTGCGCCAATGGATGTCCCAAGTGGGGCTGATCCATTTGGTGCACCTCAGCCTGGGAGAGTCATCACAGCCTCCCAGGAGGAAAATTTACTTAAAGCTTTGAGAGAGGGAAGGTCTTATGCCCAAGTAGCTGGGGCAAGTGCTCCCTTGGATCATATCTACAGTAAGTTCGGTGCCCGTAACTTTAGGGTCCCCCCTGCGCAGCAACAGCAGGGTGAGGGGGCATGGTCCAGGGGAGTCGGTGGTTTAGAGCGTAGAAGGAGAAATGTTATTCAATTGAGATATGTTGGTGAGGGTCGGTGCCCATCTCGAGTGGAGGCCATTGATATGGTCCTCTCCTTGGGAGTAAGGGCGTCTGACCTTTTTGCGGTCATTCATCCTGGGAGTTCCGTAGAGTTTGATTTTAGTTTTGTTGCAGTTGTTGTTATGGAAATGTTTTTACTTAATTATGATTTGGTTAAAGGACAGGACCCATGGTCCAAGTTTCGTTTGACCCCCCTGACTAGGCAGGAGGAGGTCAAAAATGTGACCATTTTGGTACGCAATGAATCTCTTCCTTCGGAAGACATTGCGACCTGGTTGAACCGCCATGGCCAGCTGCAGGGCCCCCTTTGGAAGAAGGTGGATGAAAGGGGGATCTGGACAGGGGCCTGGGGGGCTAAAATTAGATTGAGGAGACAGGGAAATAGCATGGCTCACATCCCCGGGAGTGCCTTCATTGGGAGAGATAGAATCTTGGTTTTTTATCCTGGTCAACCTAAAAGATGTTTTAAGTGTGGGTCCCCCACTCACTTGAGCGCTGGTTGTACTGTGGTGAAGTGCACGCGCTGTGGTGAGAGGGGTCACCTGGCGGATGGGTGTGCCCGTATCAGATGTAACTTATGTAACAAGCTTGGTCACCCTTTTAGCCGTTGTCCGCAGGCTTTTAGGGGCAATGTGTCAGAGGAATCTGGGGTGTCGGAGGTTTCTACCTCGGACACTGATTCTGAGATGGAGGGGGGTGGGGAGGGCTTGGCTACGGATGTTTTTAAATCTGGTGGCCGAGCTGCCCCTATGCCCCAGAGGCAAGGTCCTGCTGGGAGGAGGGCGGGGGCAAGTACAGCTGCCCCTGACCCTCCAGGTCAAAGTGGTGTGTCGGGTGGAGGTGGGGTTTTTCTTGAGTATCCCAGTTTTTTGGATTCCTCTACCTTGGATACTGATTCCGAGGTGGAGGGGGGTGAGGAGGGCTTGGCGACGAAGGTCTCTGCTTTTAAGGAGGGTAGAATGTCAAGTGGTAGGGGGCCCCCCCTTTGTTTGGGTTCATTTGATGATATCCCTCCTTCCCTTCCCCTTCCTGTTGCCCCTTCCTCTTGTCCTTGTCCTGTCTCCCCCCCACTTTCCTCCTGTGCTGTTCCGTTTCCCCCTCCCCCAGTGGTTTCCCATGTTTTAAGTGATGCAGTAGCTCAGGAGGATATGGAAGTGTCCCTCAGGTCACAAAAAAGACCTAAGGTTGTGTCTAGTGAGGAGCCCTCAGAGGGTATGAGTGGTGCTGGCCCAGCGGCCGATGGTGCTGGTCGGGTAGTGCTTAGGAAGAGTAAGAAGAAAAAGAAAAAAGCAAAAAAAGGGGGAGTGAGCGATGTAGGAGGGGGTGTTGAGCCCCGTTTTGAGCAGGATGAGGGTGTGGACGCTGGTCAACATAGTGGGATTTTGTCTTCAGAGTCTGATGATGTGTAGTTTTGTCGGTATAATTGACTAACTATGACCTGGTGCAGTGGCCAGATATGGCAGAGACTGTAGGTTTCTACGGTGGTGCCTATAGGCTTGCGCAGGTAGTTGGTTAAACCGTGTAAGGGATGTTATGTATAATATTTTTCTTTTGTCTTTTATGTTTTGTAAATTTCATGGAAAAGTATTGTAGTTGATGTGTTTTTTGTACATGCAAAAGTTTGTAAGTGATGTGAGATTTTGCTGTTTTCTTTTTTCCCCTGTTTATTTTGTAAACCTGGTATCTAAGGTCGTGTCTAATAAATCAAAAATTTCCACCAATACACCACCCCCCCCCCCCCCTCCAACAGGCCATGTTTGCAGCTTTTCCTACATCTTGCACATGTGCTTTAAAAAGTCAGTCTGGACATCAGTTCTAGGAAACAATACTTACCGCTTTGTCCTTCCTTTTCTGGTGACTAAACATTTCATGCATACACACCAGGAAAGAGCTTAGAGACAAATCACACTTGATGGTTTAGGCCCAAACTAGTTCAGCTGCAGCGGTTGAAATCCATAGCATGAAAAAAATATCACAAAACAAACTTCAAAATTTGAAAGTAATTTTATTGGTCCACAAAACAAGGAAAGCAAAACAAAAAATTACAAATAAACACACCAAAAATATATAAAAACACCTAAAAACAAAAAAGACCAACGTTTATTTCACAGTCATTGGAAAATAAATCATGCTTTTGAAATAACAGGATAGACCCACAGGATTAAAACATTAGTCATTAACATCTTGAGAAACATTTAGCAAAATTATGTAGCAGAGAAAACATCAAAAAATACAAAACTTGCTCCAAAACATCTCTGTTTCGCTCCGCCATTTTTTTTTTTTTTCCATTCCACTTCAGAAGAGAGAGACTATTCAGCTCAACGCTCATTCACTGTCTCCAAGTCTTACATCATCGTGGCAAAGGCTAATTATTAATCAACATCCTCCATTTTTTAAACTTCCAGATGCCTTCGGCATCTACACCCTTCTTTTTATCCAACATGAAAAAAAGGTACAACTTGCTTAGCCATAATCCTATACATTGTTTGCTGTCTAACGAAACCTGTTTAAATACATACAAGTTACGTGCATTCCACAACACTTCCTTTAATGCACATAACACTAACCACAATACTCTCTGTTTATCTTTTTCCAGTTTCCCCAAGCCATACATCATCATTTTCCACTCACTCACCTTCACTCCTGTTATTTCTTTTATCAGATCTTGGCTCTTATTGATCACATCTTTCGCTACACCACACCCCCAGAACACATGCTCACTGTCTTCTACACCCCCACAATTCATTCTTGGACAAATATCAGACACACGCGGATCCCTACTTTTCCCAAATAGTCTAGTAGCTAGACATTCATGTAAACTCATCCATACTATCTGTCTCTGCACATTTGTCACCCCATATATACTCATTTTCTTCCATACTTCCCCCGCCACTGACGCATTAATTCCCTTAAGGTTACACACATACTCCTTCTCTATCAACCACTTCCTCACTTGCAGTTTATCCCTCTCTCCTTCTCCCAGATCTGCCAGCTTAAACTCTACCCTAAACTTTTCTAATACCCAGTAGTCGCGTGCCACCACGTAGGCCACCGGTATACTTGAATCCCTTTCCAACCACCCCCATCTCCTGAACAACCACCCACCTGAAAAGGCAATCATCCTAGCACACACTCCACCATTCCTCAAAACTTTCACCACGCAAAACCAATAATTCATTAACACAAACCCTCTCACATTCGGAAAACCCAACCCACCATTACATTCACGTCTACACACATATTCTCTCTTGACTCTGCCCCTTTTCGACTCCCATAAAAAGGTAAATAATAGCTTATTAATTTTCCTCAACTTTACCTCCCCAGGAGGGAAGATGTTGCTCACATACAAAATTAAAGGCAAAATTACTGCCTTGACTACTAAAACTTTCCCATAAATCGACAATTTTCTTAAACACCAAGCCCTCAACTTCCTGGCTATTTTTCCTCCCACTTCATTCCAGCATGCTTCCCCTTTCATTTCATGGTCAAACACAATACCCAAAATCCTCATTCCATCCTCAGCCTTCCCAATCTGATCATCCACACATTCCACTTGTCTCCCATACACATCCAAACTACACTTATTCCAATTCACACACATTCCCGCACTCACACAAAAAATAGACAAAAGCAACTTCACCCTTCTTACACCTACCATCGACTGACACACTGCCACCACGTCGTCCATATAACCTAAACATTTCACAATTTTTCCCCCACTCCCAGGCACCAAAAAGCCCCTCACCACCTTATCTCTCTGTATCATCCTTAACAGTGGATCAATAAAACAAATAAAGAGAATGGGGGACAGGGGACACCCCTGTCTCACTCCAGATTTAACCAAAAAGGCCCGCCCCAAACTCCTATTAACCAGAACCCGACTACTGATCCCCAGATACAACCCTGTTATTACATACATGAGCTACTGTGGTATACCCATCCGCTTCAAAACTTCCCACAAAAACCAATGATTCGCTTTATCATATGCCTTCTCCAAGTCAAATGATGTCAGAATAACCGAACTATTCCTATCTTTACAAAAATTAATTATATCCCTAACTAAAATTAAATTCTCTGAAATCATTCGCCCCGGCACTGCACAGGCCTGCGTCTCGCTAACCATCTTACCAATGACCTTCGATAATCTCCTCGCTATCATTTTTGCAAAAACCTTGTAGTCTGAATTAAGCAAGGAGATGGGCCTCCAATTCCGGATATCCTTCTTATCCCCTTTCTTATAAATTAATACCACTACCCCTTCTCTCATGGATTCGGAAATAATGCCTTCCCTCATCATGTAACTAAATACCTCAACCACATCCTGCCTAATAATATCCCAAAATACTTTAAAAAACTCACTTGGTAAGCCATCCCCTCCTGGGGTTTTATTAGCCCCCATGCTTATCACTGCTTCCCGCACCTCCTCCTCACTCACCGATTTCTGCAAAAAAACCTTATCACCCTCATCTAAATTATCCTCTACCATATCAATCATTCTAGTATCTGACTCATCAACACACACTCCCTCATACAACCGTTCATAAAATTTAGACACGCATTCCAGCACATTCTCCCCCTTACATTCCCTCCCTCCATCATACACACTCTCAAAAACTCTTTTTCCTTTATAAACCTTCTTGAAAAAAAATCTAGAACATTTTTCATCCTGCTCCAGATGTTTAACTCTCGTTTGAAAAATAATTTGTTTTCCTCTTTCAGTTAATACCTCTTTAATCCTCTTCCTAACATGGTCTATTTCATCGGCCATGTCATAGCCCATATTTCTAAATGAATATAATGTAGCCAATCTGGCTTGTAACTGAGAATATCTTCTTTTCTCACCGCTACTTTTATCCCTACTCTTTTTTTGAAAAAATAATTTAATTTTCCATTTAACCCAATCCCACCACCCCAAAATATTATCAAAATCTTTTTTCCTATTTACCCATCTACTATACACATTACTAAAATGGGCTTTGACATGCTCGTCATGCAACAATAAATTATTTAACCTCCAAACCCCCGAACCAAACTTAATACAATCCCCCATATTCAAATCAACATACACTGCTACATGGTCTGAAAAAATTACCGGCCGGTGCTTAACCTTAACACATTTGAACGCATCAGAAAACAAACATAAGTCGATTCTGGATCTGGTGCGCCCACACTCCGAAAAAAACGTGAAATATGGATCCACCAAACCCAGAACAATATGAGCATCATTAAGATTCAAGTCCTGAATTACCCCATTCAGCATAGCGCTACTTGCATCCAACTTAGTCTCAGCTGCTCCTATTCGATCCTTCACAAATCGGATCGTATTAAAATCACCCATGATCACACTAGGTCTCCTTCCCACTGCGTGTAACTTTAGAACTTCAAAAAACTCAAGACGTTTCTGTTTATTCACAGGAGCATATAAATTAAAAAGCCTAAACTTCTGGTTAAACAAAACTAAATCTGCCATAATTAATCTTCCTGGTACTAATACCACATGAGACATAATGCGAATATTCCTATTTGTAATAATAATGCCTACCCCAGCATTCCTAGTATCCCCAACTGCCGACCATATGTACTCCACCACCCACTCCGGAGGCTTGGGTGGCCGATTAAAAAAACACTCCTGTAGGCAGGCGATGTCTCCTCCATTGACCTTCAAGTCCTCAAAAACAGCACACTGTCTAGCAGGAGACCCAAAGCCCCTCACATTGAGGGACACCAGCTTGATGCTCATTCACATGCAAATGTGCATCATTCACCCCCAGATCTATCACTTAAGCCAGAAAACTGGCATACATTCCTCAGGGCCACAACGCTTTCATCAACCAAAAATTCCTGACTTGGCAACAATGTGGCTGGCTGTAAAATTTCTGGAGTCCCTGGATTTAATGCTGATGATTCTATCTCCCCTCCCTCCTCCGCCAGGACCTCAAAGGGGTTGCTTGTTATAACTCCGGCTGCCTCTACCTTCAATTTTTTAGCCCTTCTGTTCTTAGGGCTCTCCCAAGCGTCCACCTTAGTCTTGGCACTCAGTGTCTCCATCTTTTCTACCTCTTCTGGAGCTTCCTGCACCTCCGGCTCCCACTGTAAGGCTGCTGCCAATTCCTCCATAGCCTCCTCCACGGCCCTCTCAACCTCTTCTCCACTCTCCATTGTTAATGGGTCCACACTGGAGGGTGGTACTTCTACTCTTTCCTCCTTTTTCTCCTCCACACCCTGGTGTTCCTTCTCTTCCACCACCACCTCCTCCTTTTCCACCACCTCCTCCTCCTCTTCCTCCTCTTCTTCCAGCCTTTCAGGAGAGTCAGACAGCACCTGAGTGGACACTGGCCGTCCACCCTCAGCGGTGCGCCTGACAGCTTCAGCATAAGAGACATAGGCCCTTCTTACTCTTGGACAATTTTTAACTGTGTGATCACGCAGTCCACATGTATCACAGGCCCGTTTAACCAAGCAAGCCCCAGCCTCATGTCCCTCCTCCCCACAGTTCCGACAGTGCATCTCCACATTGCATTCATCCCTGGTATGCCCAAATTTATGGCATCTCCTACAATATGTTGGTTGGCCAGGGTAGTATAGAAACCCTCTATTCCCTGCTATTGAGAAATTAGCTGGTGGATGCCGCACTCCACCAATCCCTTCAGAATCCACCTTCAACTTGACAAAAAACTTTAATTTGCCATTAAAAATCCCCAACCGATTAGACAGTCTGAAGCCTCCCTTCACTGAAGAGCAGTATCTTCTTAAAAAGGCTACTACCAAAGCAATGTCTGTGAAGGGGTTAAATAAATGAACCACCAGTGGTTTCTCCTCCATAGCATACAAGGGTTCCACTATAAAGGGTCTAATGGATTCATGATTAGCTTTCTCCAAGTCCTTACATTTCTCAATAACTTCAGTGCAGAAATTGCTATGCACAAAGGAGACATCATAATACCTTGGTGCTGCATGATCCTGGATGCAATAAATGTGCCGTGGTTCCAGACCGACAGATTCCTCCAACAAATTCTTTACAAGGAACTCCAAACTTACCCTCTGTAAATGAGCAGGCATAACCTGAAAGCGCAAGGTGTTCTGAATCCCTCTTCGCTCCATTGAGCTTCAGACAGGACAAATTCAGCCAGCAAATCTGTCCCCTCTGAGGGGCAGCTGACACGTGCAGTATCCACGCTTTTTATAACATGTGTGCTAATGAACCAATTGGAAACACATGAAGAAATGTCAGCCTCTAGTTTGTGTGCACTTGTAACTGCTTACACCTGTTAAGGATGTCCTTAAATTACTAAGCCAAAAAAACAGCTTTCTGAGCATGCTCAGAAAGATGCATGTCATTTTCAGGGTCAGACAACCAGGTTTTTTTTCAAAGTGTTCGAGCATGCCCAGTTCACTCGAAATGCAGTACCAGAATCAAATCTGCAATGGCGGATGAAAGCATTAGAGGTGTTGAATTTTTTTTTGGTCCCCCTGAAGTGATGCTTTACAAGCTGAACGGGAGGTCTTATAGAATTTTTACGTAACAAACCTAAATAATAATAATTTAAACGCCCCTGTCCCTAGTAGCTCGCAGTCAGAAGCGAACAAGCAGCATTTTTATTGTTTCCGGTTACCAGTTTAGATTTACAGATGAGGTCTAGTGCTAAAAATATTCCTCTTGCTGTTACGCACGCTATGATACCTCACATGTGTGGTTTGAAGAATGTTTCCATATGTGGGCGGGCCTTAAATGTGTAAGCCCCGCCCACATGTTGAACCCCCGTTCAAACCCCACATGTGAGGTATCATAGCGTACGTTAGAGCGAGAGCAATACTTTTAGCACTAGACCTCCTCTGTAAATCTAAACTGGTAACCTGAAACACATAAAAAAGCGTTGCCTATGGGTATTTTCAAGTACTGAAGTTTGGCCCCATTCCATGAGTGTGTGCAATATTAAAGTGTAACATGTTGGGTATCTATTTACTCGGTGTAACATCATCTTTCACATTATGGCCATAAATTGGGATAACTTTAGTGTATTCTTAATTTGTAACCACTTGAGCCCCAGAGCATATTACTGGTCACTGACGGGGCCATTTTTTGCATTTCAACACTGCGTCATTTTGACTGACAATTGCGTGGTTGTGCGACGTGGCCCCCAAACAAATTTGGCGTCCTCATCCCCCCCCCCCCCTTTTTTTTTGTTGGTGGTATTTGATCACCTCTGCGTTTTTTCTTATTTTTGCTTGACCCAAAAATATAGCGACAATTTGGTAAATAAAAAAAACATCTTTTTTACTGTTTGCTATAATAAATCTCCCCCAAAATATATTCAAAAAATGTTTGTCCTCAGTTTAGGCCGATAAGTATTCTTGGACATATTTTTGCTTGCAAAAAATCACAATAAGCGTTTGATTGGTTTGGGCAAAAGTTCTAAGTAGGGGTTGGTCTTATGGTTTTTTTTGGACTAATTTTTTGTTTTACTAGTAATGGTGGCTATCGTTGTTTTTTCTGGCTACTGCGACATTGTGGCGGACACATTTTTGTGAGATTTGGCATTTTTGTAGCGAGCAATGGTATAGAAATGCATTGCTTACTATAAAAATGACACTGGCAGGGAAGGGGTTAACACTAGGGGCGCGGAAGGGGTTGAATATGTTACCTGGGTGTGTTCTAACTGTAAAGGGGGTGGGACTGTGTAGGGGAAATGACAGATCGCTGTTCATACATTGTAGGGACAGACGAGCAGGCATTCCCCCCCCCCTGACAGGACCGGGATAAAGGGGAACTCCACCCCAAATTATAAAAAAAACGGCGTGGGGGTCCCCCTTCAGGTGCACAACAGGCTCTTAGATTTGATCTGGAACATAAGGGGTTAAACCCACGCCAAAAACGGCGTGGGGTTCCCCCTCAGATCCAGACCAAACCCTTCTCCCAGGCACGCAGTCTGGCCGGACAGGAATGGGGGTGGGGACGAGCGAGCGCCCCCCCCTCCTGAGCCGTACCAGACCACATGCCCTCGACATGGGGGAGTGTGTGCTGTGGGGGAGGGGGGCACTGCCCCCCCACCCCAAAGCACTCTTGTCCCCATGTCGATAGGGACAAGAGCCTCTTCCCGACAACCCTGGCCGTTGGTTGTCGGGGTATGCGGGCGGGAGGCTTATCAGAATCTGAGAGCCCCCTATATTAAGGGGGCCCCCAGATTCTGGCCCCCCACCCTATGTGAATGAGTATGGGGTATCGTACCCCTACCCATTCACCGGGTGGAAAAGTGTAAACACAAAAAAATCACACCGAAAAAAATAATTTATTAGTCAGCTCCGGGGGTCTTCTGCCGGGACCCCCCACCACCAGCCCATTGGGCCCCGGGCTTCGCCGTTTTCTGCCGGGGGGGGACACCCACCGATGCTCTCCGCCATGTCCAGCCAGGCCCCCACCCCAAAATAAGCTCTTTCAGATCCGGGGGGGGCCGGCCGAAAAAAGCAGAGAACAACGGGGGCGGAGCCCCTCGGTCTTCCAGACGTTTTCTGCCGGGGGGGCTCCAGCCCCGCACCGGTCTTCGCCGCCGCCTTCCGCCGGGGGCGAAACCCCTCCTCGGTCTCAGTGCAGCTCCTCCCACTGGCAGTAGTTCCGGCTCCTCCCACAGAGCTCATTCTGCTTCCTGCTGGAGAGGAGAGAAGACCTGTATTCCAGAGCTCCTGTGTTCCAGCCTACCAGGACCAGCCTCCAGCCCCCAGCCCCCTGCCCCGGAAGAGGGGTGGGATGGCCTCCCTCAGCCCCGGAGGTGGACCGGCTTCCGGCCTCCGGAGGAGTCAACAGCACCTGCCCTCCAGCCAGACCACCGCCACCACCATCAGCAGGGAGGACCGTCTCTTCCTGGAGACCCAGGAGGGTCTCTCAGACTGGACAGCCCCTCAGCCAGGTGAGAATGAGGCAAGAACCAGGAAGAGGCGGGATAAAATCAAATCCCTGCTGGTGAGGATATCTCAGGCCTGCGTGGAAAAGATGACTACTCTCGCAGGCCTGAGGGAAAAGAGGGACAGGTGCTCCAGTAATAAGAGATCTGAATACAAGGGGGCCATCACCACCCTAGGACTAGAGGTAAAAGAAATATGGGAATACCTGGGGGGCTTTTGCCAACGTGGGGCTGGAGAGGTGAACTTCCTAGAGGAGCTCCGGAGGACCCTCCAGCAGGCCAACCGGGAAGGGAGCCAGGCAGCGAGGAGGAGCGGGCGGTCTAAGAAGGGGTCCCAACCCCCCAAACAGCCAGGAGAGTCAGGGGAGCCTGGGTGCAGTGGGGGGGGGGCGAGTGCCGGTGGTGCAAGGCCCAGTATGGCCATAAAACCTGGGGAGGGTTCCCGGGAGCCGATCCCTCGGTCCGTGGAAGGGACTGGGGGGTTGGCGAAGTCCAGTGATCCAGGAGGTCGCCGGGCCCAGGTGCCGCCGGCGGTACCCCCCCGCCATCTTCAGGTCAGCATACCCAGGCTCCCCCAGGATGGTCGCACTGCCACAGCTGAAGCCCGCCATGTGTCGGCTTCCATGACCCCTCAGCTTGCAGTGGAGCGGGAGGATCTGGCCATGGAAAGGCCAGGGACTGCTCCTGCGGCTGCTATGTCATCGGGAGAGAGGCAGACACATGGTGGAGGCATTGTGCTGCGGTCATCTGGAGGTAAACAGCTTGTGTGCAGTGTGGCCAAGATGGCGCCGGCTGTTGGGGGTGGAGTAGACCGGGAACCGGAAGTGCCCCAGCCGGAACCGGAAGTGCCCCAGCCGGAACCGGAAGTGCCCCAGCCGGAACAGGAAGTGCCCCAGCCGGAACAGGAAGTGCCCCAGCCGGAACCGGAAGTGCCCGTCCCGCGACCGGAAGTGCCCCCCCGCGAGTTTGCGGTGGTCAGTGGGGGCTCAGGGGACCTGGGGGATGAGAGGCCGGGGGTGCAGGGGTGCCCAGCCCCGGACGCTGCAGCAGGCACCTCCAGGCACCCCCGGCAGGAGATGGACAGAGACGGTGAGGACGGTAAATTGGACGGTAAGCTGCCACCCCCCCAGGTCCCCATGGACACTGCCACAAGCCCCGAGGGGCTCCCTGCAGCACAGGCGGGGTGGGGGGAAAGTCAGGTGGGACCCCTCCCAGTGGACTGTATAGCATATGATTATGTCCGGCAGTTGGAGGGGTCCCAGGGGGGCTCCCCCCCAGTACAGGTGGAGTCCCAAGGGGCTGCTGTGGTCCCGGGGGGGGGGGGGAGCCTGTAGTCAGGCCAAAGGTGGTGGGTCAGGGTGGTCAGGGTATATCAGCGGGGGTGGGTGCAACACCACCGGCAGGGATGGGGGCCCCCCTGTCCCCCCCCACTTCTGGGGGTGCTGAGGGGGGTGCCCCACTTCTGGAGAACATCTTTCGGGGGTCTCCGGAGGCCAACTTATTGTCTGCCCTAAAGGGGGGTCGCTCTTTCGCCCAGGTGTTGGGCTCTCGTGCCCCTCTGGACCACCTGTACAGCCGGTTTGGCGCCCAGAATTTCCGCGCCCCCCCTGCTGACCAGGAGAGGACGCAGGGGTCGGCGTGGACGAGGGGTACAGGTGGTCCAGAGAGGAGGCGTAGGAATGTTGTCCAGCTTCGGTACGAGGGTCCGGACCCCTGCCCCGCTCGAGGTGAGGTGGTGGGCCTGGTACTCTCCTTGGGTTTTGGGGTGGATGACCTTTTTGCTGTCATCCATCCCACCAACACACGGGAGTTTGATATAAGTTTTGTCACTCCCGTGTGTATGGAACGCTTTATCACCAGCTTTGGGTTGGTGAGGGGCGTTGACCCTTGGAAGAGGTACAGGCTCATTCCCATCTCCAGGCAGGAGGAGGTTAAGAACATCACCATCCTGGTGAGGAATGAGTCGCTCCCTCCGGAGGACATTGCCATCTGGCTCGGGAGGTACGGGCAGTTGCAGACCCCCCTGAGGAAGAACCTTGATGAGCGCGGGGTCTGGACCGGGGCTTGGTTGACCAGGATCCGGCTCAAGAGGGAGGGCAACAGTGTTGCCCACCTCCCTGGCAGCGCCTTTCTAGGCAGAGACCGGATCCTGGCGTTCTACCCGGGACAGCCCCGTCGTTGCTTCAAGTGCGGCAGCCCGACCCACATGAGCTCGGACTGCACGGTGGTCAGATGTGGCCGGTGCCACGAGTTTGGCCACCAGTCCGAGTCATGTGGAAAGATATGCTGCAACTTGTGTGGTGAGATGGGGCACCCATTTAGCAGGTGTCCCAAAGCATATCGGGGTTCTTCCTCAGGGGGGGGACCTCCCGGGCCGGGAGCGGCAGAAGCCCCCCCGGCGAGTGATGGCCGGGGGGGTGGGGATCCTGGAGCCCCTAGTACTACTCCGGAGGCAGAGACCGGATCCTGGCGTTCTACCCGGGACAGCCCCGTCGTTGCTTCAAGTGCGGCAGCCCGACCCACATGAGCTCGGACTGCACGGTGGTCAGATGTGGCCGGTGCCACGAGTTTGGCCACCAGTCCGAGTCATGTGGGAAGATATGCTGCAACTTGTGTGGTGAGATGGGGCCCCCATTTAGCAGGTGTCCCAAAGCATATCGGGGTTCTTCCTCAGGGGGGGGACCTCCCGGGCCGGGAGCGGCAGAAGCCCCCCCGGCGAGTGATGGCCGGGGGGGTGGGGATCCTGGAGCCCCTAGTACTACTCCGGAGGGACCAACAGGCCCATTGCCTCAAAGAAGGCGGAGCAGGCGTGGGCGTGGGGCTCCCCCCCCGGGGGACACGGGCTCGGTTGGCCAGGAGGCTCCCGATCCTCCGGAGGGCGGAGCCGGTGGGGAGGAGTCGGGGAGGCCTGGGGGTCCCGGGCCTGAGGGTCTGGGGCCAGGGCCTTCCCCTCCTAATGTTGCAGGGCCGATCCCCATCCCCCTTCCCTCTCCCCTCCTCACCATTGCCCCTCCCCTCCACCTGGCCCTCCATCTGTTTCCCCATGCCCTCCTCCCTCATCTTCCCCTCCTCGTACCCCCCCCCTCGTCCCCCCCCTCCCAAGTCCCGTCCCCCCCCTCCCCCTTCTTCTTCCCGTCCAGCTAAGTCTGGTCCCCCCCCTGTCCTCTCCCCTGTCTCTGGCCCCCCTCCTGCCTCTTCCATTCCCCCCCCTTCTGGACCCAGAGTCTCCTCTGGCCCTGTGGCCATGGAGATGGAAGCTGCTCGAGCCTCATCCAAGAGGGAAATCTCGAGCAGCGGGTCCGAGGAGGGGGGTGGTGTAGTCATCTCGGAGAGGTGGCGGGAGTGGGAGCAGGTGAGACGCAAAAAGAAGAGGGGGAAGGCTGCCAGATCTGGGGGCGGGAAGTCCCCAGTGAAGGGTGGGGTTCCCCCAGGGGCACGAAGTGGGGTGTCCCTGGGGAACCCATTTGGTATCTTCTCCTCCTCCTCGGGCTCAGAGGAGGAGGAAGTGTAGATATGTAAATATGTTTTTGTGTTTGTAGTATGAAGGAGAACATGACCACTTTCAATCATTCTGATGGCGGTACCCTCTCCAATACGGCTTGCGACCATTAATGTCGCAAGTATTCGTTCTGCGGGAGCTCGTTTTATGGCCTTCGATTTTCTCAGCCGTGTTGAAGCTGACATTTTGTTTTTGCAGGAGACCTGGCTGGCATCTGTGGCAGAGATGCATCTAGCAAAGAGGGAGTGGAGATGTGGGCCCTCCCTCTGGTCTCTTGCGGCCGAGCCCTGCAGTGGGGTTGCGGTCCTTTTTAAGACTGGTCCGGTGGCTTGCCGGCGAGTGATTGAAGTGGAGATCGGTAGATGTCTGGTGGTGGACGCTGTCGTGAGGGGGCAATTCCTCCGGCTCATAAATTTTTATGGGCCTCAAACTAGGAGGGAGAGGAGGAGCCTCCTTACGGTGGTTAAGCCTTATCTTTTTACGTCCCAGCAGGTGATTTTTGGTGGCGATTTCAATATGATCACTAGGCCCAAAGACCGGGCAGGTGCCGTCAACCCTCTGGGATATGATAGTATTTTTTTGAATAACGTAGTGAGGGAGGCCAGGTTGGTGGATGTGCACGTTCGTCACCTCCCCAACCTCACTGGTTTCACATTTTCCCGAGGTAGTAGTAAGAGTAGATTAGGTTTTTTTTAAAGGAGGACTCTGTCTGCTCGGCTCCTGAGCTGCAGTCGGTAGAGTTCTCCGATCACTGTATGGTATCTGTGGCCCTGAATGTCGCTGACACTCCTCAGAAAGGGAGGGGTTTGTGGCGCCTGAATGGGTCGCTACTGGAGGATCCTGAGGTTAGGGAAGCCTATGAGGTTTTCTTCCTGGGCCAGACCTCGCTCCTTGAGGGCAACTGCTCCCGCCTTGAGTGGTGGGAAGTAGTTAAAAAGAGGTCTGGCGACTTTTTCCGGGAAATCTCTGGGTACAGGGCAGCTTCCAAGTACCAGGCTTACCAGAGACTACGCAGGCAGCTTGACCGCCTGGTGTCCTCTGGGGGCTCTCAGGAACAGATATCCGGTCTGAAGGCGCAGATGAAGGAGTGTCAGTACGACCGTCTCGCCTCCCTGGTTTTTGAGAGGGATTATGGGAAGTTTATCTCTCCTGATCCCTACAGGAGCTGTGGTGAGGTGGCGAGGTCGAAGGTCGTACATGGCCTGAAGGATGCCTCAGGATCTCTGGTCCGGTCCAGATCGGGGATCCTGGGTGTCGTCAGAGACCACTTTTCGGACCTCCTGAAGAAGCGGCCTCTAGACATGGAGAAAGTCAGGGAATTCCTTGATGAGACCCCGCTGGAAGTGGGGTCTGACCTTCCTGACTCTCTGACAGAAGAGATCTCGGTAGCTGAAGTTGAGCAGGCTATTAGCTCTTTAGCTTCTAAAAAGTCACCTGGGCCCGATGGGCTCACGGCCGAGTTCTACAAAACCTTTAAGAGCCTCTTGGCTCCTCATCTGAGGGACGTGTTTAGTGAATGTTTGGCCTATGGCCTGCTGCCTCCCTCAATGAGAAGGTCAGCTCTGATCCTACTGTCAAAGGGGAAAGATCCGTCTGTGGTGGAGAATTGGCGTCCGATCGCCCTTCTTACCACAGATAGGAAGATACTGGCAAAGATCTTGTTTACACGTCTGTCTGCTTTGGCGGGCAGGATGCTGTCTCCCTCTCAGCACTGCACAATTCCTGGCCGGGGCACTTTTAGTGCCGTCCTGAGCGTCCGGGAGGCTGTGGAAAGGTGCAGGGCTGATGGCAGCGAGCGGTATCTGCTTGCATTGGATCAGGCTAAGGCGTTTGATCGGGTGAACCACGAGTACCTTTGGCTGCTTCTGAGGAGATACGGTCTGCCTGATCAATTCGTTGATTGGCTGCAGGTATTGTATAGGGGAGCTGAGAGCTTCCCTCTTGTCAACGGTTGGGTGGGCCGGGCCTTTGCCGTGGACTCTGGCGTCCGGCAGGGGTGCCCGCTGAGCCCCCTCCTGTACATCTTTGCGGTCGACCCCTTCGTAAGGAGGCTAGACTGCGGGCGTCTGGGGGGGGTTCCGGTGGGACCTGTCGGGGGTCCGGTTTCGGCGGTGAGGGTTGTGGCCTATGCGGACGACGTCTCGGTGGTGGTATCTGGTCGTGAGGAGGCCCATTATGTGGAGTCCCAGATCGGGTGCTACTCTGAGGCGTCAGGCTCGCTGGTCAATTGGGACAAGAGTGAAGTTTTCTGGTTGGGGAAGGAGGGGGAGCAGTTCCCCCTTCCGGACGTGTTCCCCACGCCCGTACCAGAGATTCGAGTTCTTGGCATTCATTTCGGCCCGGGTGATTATCCCAAGCTAAACTGGGAGCGCAGGCTGGTGAGTGCCACTCGGAAGGTGAAGGCCTGGAAAGGTTGGAAACTTTCCCTGAGGGAAAGGGTAAGCTTGGTCAAGACGTACTTATTGCCTGAGTTTCTCTTTGTAAGCTATGTGTGTCTTTTGCCAGCATCTCTCTATGCTCGGGTCTATGGTCTGTTCTTCCTGCTGTTGTGGGGAAGCAGACTGAACCTGATCAAGAGGGAGGTCACATACCGCCAGCGACGGCAAGGTGGGTTGGACATGGTCAACCCGGTGGTGTTCTTTGTCACCATCTTTGTTAAATACAATTTGCAGTCCATATTTGTGGACGAGCCTTCCTGGTGGGAGTGTTCATGCAAGGACTGGCTCTTGCTGTTCTTGAGGCAGTGGGGGGAGGGGGGGAGGCCCGGCGATCTGAGGAGATCGCATGGGTATCTCCCTTCCTATGTCCCCCTGGCATTAAAGGTACTGAGGCAGTGGCGGATAACTGCCCTGGAGGTGGGCTCTTTGGGTCGGCGGGAGCTGTACCTGAGGGTCATGGCCTCGGACATTTTGAAGCCCCTGTCTTTGAGGGACTGCCCTGAGAGGGTCCTCACGGAGGGGCTAGCCCTCTTGAATTCTTCTAGAATTCCAAGTAAGTTTTGGGATCTCGCATGGAGGTCGTTCCATGGACGACTCTATGTCCGTGCGAATCTCAAATACAGGAACCTGGGGGACAGGGACTGCCCCCGTCAGGAATGTGGTGGGACATTGGAGACCATGGACCATTTTCTGGTCCAATGTCCCTTCAACATGGAGGTTCTTACGAAGGTAGGGGGTGCCATTGGCTACCCCCGCCTTCCGGCCCTGACCTATGCTGAGCGAGTGTATGGTGATTTTGGGGTCCGCAGGGGATTTGAGTTATCGTCACTTTATTTAGTCAGCCTAGTTGTGCTTTATTACACTTGGCACGCTCGGTGTTTGGTGTCCACTAGGGACAAAATCCTGCCTGTGCATGAGGTGGTGGGCGGTATCTTTCGGGAGTTGGTGAAGGTGCGGGATCTGGAAAGGAGCAGGGTCGGGCCTGAGAGGTGTGCCCATTTATGGAGGGGGTTCCTCTTCCAGCCCCCTTAGGTCACGGCTCTGCCCCTCTCCATGGGTAGGGGCATCTATCCTTTTTCACCCCCTTAGATTTTGTTTATGGTATTTTTTTTTTTTAAATAAGGCTACAGACATGTCTGACTATCATGTTCTTGCTCATACGTGGGTTGTAGGTATTTGTTGTTGTGATGGTGGGGTGTGTTGTGGGTTGGCGATGATCTGGACAGTAGTGGTTTCTATGGACTTTAATATCTCCCTACTGTACCAGTGAGCCGTCTTAAGTGGTTTTTTTTTTTTTTTTTTGGCAATGATCTGGGCAAGCTTTTCTGATGGACTATAAAGACTTTCTCTTGTACCAGTGAGCCTGTTGTAAATACCTGTTCTGGTGCTATTTTTTTTTTCTTTATAGTTATTTCTTGGTGGGTGGAGGTCGGTGATTTGATGGTTTGTGTTTTGTTGTTTGTTTTTGTGTTATTTGGTTTATTTAGTTATTTTGTTTATTTTATATATTTGTTAACCTTTTGGTCGTAGTTTTATAAATAAAAAATTACCCCTCCTCGGTCTTCGCCTTCCGCCGGGGGGGTACACCTACCCCCCCCGGTCTTCGCCGCCGCCTTCCGCCGGGGAGAGAGACACCCACCGATGCTCTCCGCCATGTTCGGCCAGGCCCCCTACCCCAAATCAAGCTCTTTTACATCCGGGGGGGCCGGCGGAAATGGCGGAGAACAAAGGGGGCGTCGCCACTCCTCGGTCTTCTAGCCGTTTTCTGCCGGGGGGGGGAAACACCCACCCATGCTCTCCGCCATGCTCGACTGGGCCCCCACCCCAAAAGTAAGCTCTTTCACATCCGGGGGGGGCCAGCCGAAAACGGCGGAGAACAACGGGGGTGTCGCCCCACCTCGGGCTCCTCCGCTTCTGCCTGGCTCCTCCCGAGGCCAGGGCTTCTTTCGCCGTCTTCCGCCGGAGGGCGCCACTCTCCGGGCTTCTCGTGGCTGTCTTCCGCCGCGGGGGCCAGGCCTTCTTCTTTGCCGCCCCCTTCGAATTTTTCGGCCTGGACGGGGGTCGCACATCCCATCCAGGACTTGGACGTGGCGGGCTTCTCGTCGCTGTTTTCTGCCGCTGCCCCCTTCACCACGAAGCTCCGTGCTTGTTTGATGAGGGCAGCGGGCTTCCGACGTCTTCTACCGGAGCGAGGGTCGTACATCCCACTCCGGATTTCGTCGCCGGCTTCTGCCTGGCTCCAGGAGGAGCCAGGTCTTCTCGTCGCTGTCTTCCGCCGCGGGGTGACACTCGCGGGCTTCTTCTTCCATTCGATGTTGACACGGCGAGGTCCGGCGCTGAAATGCCTTGTGAGCGGCGGGCAAGGACTTATATTGGCATAGGGCGTGGGCGTGGTTATGCCACCATGTGACCTTAACCCATGTGACAGTGATGTGATGTGACATCACTGTCACATGGGTTAAGGTCACATGTTGGCATAACCACGCCCACGCCCTATGCCAATATAAGTCCTTGCCCGCCGCTCACAAGGCATTTCAGCGCCGGACCTCGCCGTGTCAACATCGAATGGAAGAAGAAGCCCGCGAGTGTCACCCCGCGGCGGAAGACAGCGACGAGAAGACCTGGCTCAGGCAGAAGCCGGCGACGAAATCCGGAGTGGGATGTACGACCCTCGCTCCGGTAGAAGACGTCGGAAGCCCGCTGCCCTCATCAAACAAGCACGGAGCTTCGTGGTGAAGGGGGCAGCGGCAGAAGAGAGCGACGAGAAGCCCGCCACGTCCAAGTCCTGGATGGGATGTGCGACCCCCGTCCAGGCAGAAAAATTCGAAGGGGGCGGCAAAGAAGAAGGCCTGGACCCCGCGGCGGAAGACAACGACGAGAAGCCCGGAGAGTGGCGCCCTCCGGCGGAAGACGGCAAAAGAATCCCTGGCCCTGGGAGGAGCCAGGGCAGAAGCCGGCGAAGAAATCCGGGGTGGGATGTACGACCCTCGCCCCGGTAGAAGACGACGGAAGCCCGCTGCCCTCATCAAACAAGCACGGAGCTTCGTGGTGAAGGGGGCAGCGGCAGAAAACAGCGACGAGAAGCCCGCCACGTCCAAGTCCTGGATGGGATGTGCGACCCCCGTCCAGGCCGAAAAATTCGAAGGGGGCGGCGGCAGAAGACCCTCAAAGTTAAAACCACGTTCACCAGGTGAATGGGTAGGGGTACGATGTACCCCATACTCATTCACATAGGGTGGGGGCCCGAAATCTGGGGGCCACCTTATTAAAGGGGGCTCCCAGATTCTGATTGGCTCCCGCCCGCATACCCCGACAACCAATGGCTAGGGTTGTCGGGAAGAGGCTCTTGTCCCGATCGACATGGGGACAAGAGTGCTTTGGGGTGGGGGGGCAGCGCCCCCCTGCCCCAAAGCACACACTCCCCCATGTCGAGGGCATGTGGTCTGGTACGGCTCAGGAGGGGGGGGGGCGCTCGCTCGTCCCCACCCCCATTCCTGTCCGGCCAGACTGCATGCCTGGGATGAGGGCTTGGTACGGATCTGGGGGGGAACCCCACGCCGATTTTGGCGTGGGTTAACCCCTCATGTTCCGGACCAAGCCGAAGAGCCTATTGTGCCCCTGGGGGGGAAGCCGCGCCGGTTTCAAATTTGAAATTTGGCGCGGAGTTCCCCTTTAGTGTCGGCGCAGCCCGAGAACAGCTCGGAGCTTGCCGTGCGCCGCTCCAGGCAGTGCAAACACTGCTACGCCGCTTGGTATTTACCAAGATTTTCCCGGCGTACTGAAGAGGCGCACGCAAAGCCCCGATTTATCCCTCTGCGCATGCCCAGTATGCAAATGAACCTTCCGAGGTTCTAGCGTACTTTGCAAGCGCACGGGGATCGGGTACCAAAAGTCACTTTCCCTTTCAAATCGGCCCGCCACACACGTTCAAACACATGTCACTACACTTCCCCTGCATCACCCCCCTCCCTCCCCTCATAAACTCCCGCCCGAATACCCGATGTTTACATTACTAAATGCCGCACGCCAGCTCTGTACTGGCGTGCTGTGCGCCCTCTCCTGGGCGCATTAGGCACTTTAGTAAATGAGGAAACACGCTGCACTGGCAGCGTGTTTCTTTTGTAAATCTCAAAAACAGGTTTACTCCTGCTTGTGCACCATGAGTCTTGGCGCACAGGCTTGGTAAATCAGCCCCAGTGTGTCCTTCCACAAAGGTATTTGTATCATTACATTTACCACCTAAGGTTAGTCCGTTTTGTACCTTTGTCTGCCTGTTTTTTTCTCAGCTCTGCTGAGCCCTGTGGTTCCTCTGACACCCCATACTCTCGGGGTCACCGCTACGTACCCCTTGGCGCTCTGCACATGCGCGCAGCTCAGTGATGACGCCGCCTGTCTCCTCTGCCCTCTTCCAAAATGGCGCCGGGCGAGCGGGACGCTTCTGCACATGCGCGCGTCATTAAAAAAAAGGAAAAAATAAACAGTCCTATTGCTCTGTAGTTCTGGCTGCCGCACTGCTGCTCTGCTCTACTCAGAGTGAAGATTGCACCAGGTGTGTGCAGGCATGTCCCAGATCAGCCTGGGCTAATTGATTACACACAAAAAAAAAAAAAAGGAATAAATAGGATATAAGATATTATACAAGCGCCCAGAGGCGATTCAGTTTGCATGTGCCGCACTATATAAGTTTTCATCATTCATTCATTCAATACATTTATATATTAATTTATAACATACCATAGAAGAAAGTGTATCCATAATTTAACAATTAATATAATCCAAAAAAAAAAAAAAAGGATAGATATATGTATATAAAATTATTATATTAATTTAATAAATAGAAATGTTGGGGGGGAACATATTGTAATGATGAAGAAAAAGAGGGAAGGACGGCCGCACTCCAAGGATTTTCAAACGAAAAAAGTTGTCTTTATTGTAAATCCAAAAACATGTACAGTCACAGCAATCACAGAAAACAGGACAGCCGACGCGTTTCGCACTCGATCAGTGCTTAGTCATGGCTGTAATGTTTTCCCTTCTCTCTTTTTTCCCACCTTTTCGGGCTGTCTCTCTGCTATCCTCATGGGAGCCACTGCCCTCGCAGACCACCATCAGCTGACCAGGTATAGAGGCCGTCCAGAAGGTGGTAAGTAGAGGGGAGACAAAAAAGAGAGCCTGGCCACTGACGCTACAGTTTTGGTAGCCCTATCGGGTCAAGGGACGCAAGTTTGCGGCACAGAGGGAGATTCTAGCCATGCTTCCGGCAGAAGGCGCAAGAAATCGCTCAAGGTTACCCTCTTGATTTCTTCAATCAAGGCATAGCCGCTCGCGTCACAGCACTCCCGTCATAGTCGGTCCCACCACAGATGATTACCTTCATCCCAGACAGAGCTATCTTACCCGCACCACGGCAAATGTTTGCCAAATATGCGGGGCGCCATCCTTGCCAGGGGAATTGGCCTGCCACTCGTGCTTCATCGAAGTAACCAAGGATTCAGAGGCCAGAGTAGATACTGAGCTCCCAGGAGAATCGCCACAGGGATCATATGTGGGCGATCCTTCCCCAAGCACATCGCCCGGCCGTTACGCCAGGGTGCAGTAACCCTCTCTAAGAATGAGGAGTGTGAGCAGGTGTCGGACTGTCTCTTTTTGGTTGAACCATTTGCCCATTCACTCAAAGAAGCGATCGGCTGGGAGGAGGTTATGGCAGAACTTCTGAAGGTTCAGAAATATTTCCCGGTGCTGAAAAGGGGGTCCTGAATCATTTCCCTTCATCGAAGAGCTGGAGAACCTCATAAAGGATAAGTGGGGGGGTCGCATAAGCGGCCCAGTATGAGCAACAAGTTTGCAGATTGTACCCCTTGTGGTAGTCTAAGATCGATTCTTTGATCAATGCAACTACGGTCGATTCATCTTTAATGCGACTCGCTAGAGACGTTTCTCTACCGATTGAAGACGCAGTTACCTTCCGGGACGCTCTTGATCATAAAATCAATATAGAACTGAAGAAAGCCTGCTCCACGACAGGAGCCGCTTGTAGGCCGGCTATCACCACAGCGGCAGTCGCTAAAACTATCGCTGCATAGGCAGCTAATGTTGAGATGCCCATTCTAGAAGGAGCCGACCAGGGGAAGATATTCTCCTCCCTGCAGGAAAATTAAGTTGGCTTACGGCTCCTGAGGGGGCGACTTCATGGCTGGGAAGAGCCTTATGGCTGAGACCCTGGATAGCGAAGGCAGTGTCAAAATCAACTGGTGCAAAATTCCATATGGCGGCTCAAGTGTATTCGGCACAAAGATGGACTCGGCCATCTCCAAGGTTACCGGGGGAAAGTCTGGGCTGATTTCTCCGATAGGAAAACCAGAGCCCCAGAAGGGCCCCGCTTACAGGCGTGATCTTCCTGTCAAGTACAGGGATGTTAGATCCTACCGCCCCGGCAGGGAATTTAGGAGGGACTGGAAGACTCGACCCTCCTTCATGTAGATACAGTAAGCCAATCACAGCTGGGGAACAGCAGAAGTCCTTTTTGAGGGTCCGTCTGCCCACCCAGCTCAGGTGAGCACCAGACTCAAGAGATTCGCTCGGATATGGGCAACTCGTATAACAGATCCATGAACACTATCCTCTATCAAGAACGGTCACAATTGGAAATTCATGGGCACATTGCCAGGGAACACATTCCAGCCTACCAAGTACTTCCGCACCAGAAAGGGAGGGGGTTTTATTCCCCTTTATTTCTGGTACAAAAAAAAAAAACGGGGATCTACGTCCAGTCTTGGACCTAAAGAATTTCAACAGACGATCAAAATAGAGGCCCTCAAATTGGAAAAGCCTTCAGTCCATTTTGTTGTCAGTGGACGTGGGAGACTGGATGCTATCTCTAGATTTTTCGGGCGTTTACCTTTACATCCCAGTTCATCTTACCTTCCAGAGGTCCCTTCGGTTCTCAATCGATCAATCCCATTTCCAATTTTGGTGCCCCCCATTCGGCATCGCCTCAGCACCCAGAGCATTCGGCAAGTTAGGGTGTTCCTAGGGGCAGAATAAAATACCAGGTTGTACCGGGTGCAACTCCCTCAAGAGAGGCTGAAGCCCTTGCTCCAGAAGATACAAAGTCTGCTATCATCCAGACGTCTAACTGTCAGAGCCTGCCTCAGTACCCAGGGGTCCATGTCAGCATCCATACCCTTGATACAGTGGCCCCTGTGGCACATGCGAGTCTTGCAGAACTCCTTTCTCAGGCAGTGGAATAGAACGTCAATACTCCAAACCATTCACATCCCGAACTGGGTAAAGCAATTAGTATGGTGGTGGACACACCCTTTCGACCTCAGGGAGTCCATTCCAAAAGTTCCCCCTAGTCCAGAAGTAGTAACATCGGACGCCAGCCAGGGGTGATGGGGTCCACACTATCTAGACTGAGTAGCCCAAGGACAGTGGCATTTTCGGGCTCAGGGCATAGTGTCAAATATTTTAGAGCAGCCTTTCAGGCCCTCCTGGCCATTGCGCCTCTTCTATAGAGGAAGAGTGTCCTGATCAGGATGGACAACAAGTAGCGGTGTCATGTATCCAGAGACAGGGGAGCATCAGGAATCGCACGCTTCATAATGGAAGGGGCACAAGTGCACCTGTTAGATCTGTGGGGAGTATGCGTCCCAGCAACACAGAATTTGTTGGCCAACTACCTAAGCCGAGAGACACTTTCAAACACACGAACGGTCCCTGAACCAACAGGTATTCTCCATTCTTACGAAAACTAGTACCAGAACCAGAAGTCGACCTAGCGGCCACGCCAAAGAACTCCAAGTGTCAGAGGTTCCTGTCCAGAGCCCACTTTCCATTACCTGAAGGGACAAACTGCCTAGTTCTTCCATGGAGCTGCGAGCTAGGGTACATTTTTCTTCCAACTTCTCGGATTACAAGATTCCTGTCCCGACTTCGGAAGTCCTCAGCCACAGTTATTGTACTAATACCGTTCCGGCTGAGGAGGCCATGGTTTACGACCCTGCTACAACTAGGTACGCGGCCTCAATACATCTTCCAGTAACCTGGGATCTCATACATCAGAGGCAATTCTTCCATCCAGCCCAGAGAAGCTGCATTTGCCAGCTTTGAAGCTGAGAGGGCTAGGTTAGGGGAACTAGGATACTCTCAGGAGGTAATATCAACCTCGGTACAAGCTCTAAGGAGCTCCACTGATGTCACCCATACTAGGATCTGGGAGAGGTTCGTGTCATCGCAGCAAAGACATTGGAATCCCATCTCAAATTCTTGAATTTCTTCAGTCAGGGTTTAACAAGGGCCCGGGCTTGGGTACCCTGAAGGTGCAAGTATCTGCCCTTTCAGCCATGACGGGTACTAGATGGGCTCTTCATCATCTGGTCACTCTGTTCCTCAGGGCCTACGTAAGATCAGACCACCTAGGAGGCCAGCCTTTCCAACAGGGGATCTCTGTGTAGTACTCGAGGCCCTGTCCAATCCACCTTTTTCTCCATTCAACTTAGTCTCACCGTGGAACCTAGCTCTGAAGATGGCTTCCCGTATTGCTATCACCTCAGTTAAGAGGGCGCCGGAGATACAAGCACTTATGGCTATGGAACCCCTATTCAGTGTTCTTCCCTGACAGAGTGGTTCTGAAGCCCTCAGACCATTTTTATCCAAGGGTAACTTCCTCCTTTCATTATAACCAGGACATCGTCCTTTCGTCTTTTACTAATGAGAGGGGCGAGTCCCATGACTAGGATGTCAAGTCTACCATCTCCAGTTACGTCACAGCTACATCTCAGGAAGACGGATTCTCTCTTGATTATCCCTCACGGGAGCAGACAAGGTCAGCCAGCTACCTCCCGTACCATTACCTCTTGGTAATCAAGGAGACCTATTCCATCCAGCAACTTACGCCTCCTAGAGGGCATTAGGGCTCATTCGACAGGGGCAGAGGCCACTTCTTGGGCAGCATATTGCGGGACTTCACCGGAAACCATAGGCAGAGCAGCAACTTGGTCTTCCCAACACATCTTCATTTCTCACTACAGAGTGAATTCTGCTCTCCTGGCTACCGTCGACTTCGGCAGATCTGTTCTTAGAGCCAATTCCTCAGCGCTATAAAGAATAAATATTACTGTTTTCTTGCACCCTCCCGACTGGCGAGTTATATCCCAGTGTGTGCTGCCATGAATGCGTCAGGAAAACGGAAAATTGTATACTCACCTTTCCGTAATTTTCCTTTCCTGACGCATCTTCATGGCAGCACACAGATGCCCACCCTGCTGTTTTATGATGAAATATACAGAGAATGATGCGGGGCGTCTCCCCTTCAAATTTATAGCTAACCAATCCTGTCAGGTTGTGGGGGCGGAGTCACAACCCAGTGTGTGCTGCCATGAAGATGCGTCAGGAAAGGAAAATTACGGAAAGGTGAGTATACAATTTTCCGTTTTATGGCTCGAGCTACACTTTAAAGAAGTACCAGTTCAAAATTACAAACAGATTCTACTTAAAAACAAACCTACAGTCCCTGTCTTGTTTGCACCACCTGTATACTGCTGTTCAAAGTATATAGGGCCAAAGGGGCTGGTAATGACCTGGGGGGAAACCCATGCTATTTTCTCAATGATTTCCAAAAAATTCACTTTAAGCATCATTAAAATCACTGCTCCAGAAAAAACAACCGTTTTTACAACTTTTTTTGAGCCCTGGTTCACATTAATGCTACTTTGAAATCGCACTACTTCACTTGAAGTAGTGCGATTTCAAAGTAGCAAGGTCAGCGCGATTTCAGCTGCTACTTGATAGACATCTGTGTGGCTTCATGCACAGATGTCTATGGAAATCGCACCTGAAATCAGCAAAAGTAGTGCAGAAACTACTTTTGCAAATCGGTGCGGCACCACAAAATCTTTGTCACACCAATTGGAACAGTGCCTTTGCTCCAATAGGCTGCGACTTGTCATGCGATTTGATCTCTCAAATCCCATGACAAATCGCTCCAATGTGAACCTAGGCTGACATTGATACATGTTCCCTGGGGCAAGACCCGGGTTCTCAAACCCGTTTTATGACAAAACCATGCATATTAGGCTTTAAAAGTAGCACTTTTTAATTCGAACGTTCGAGTCCCATAGACTTCAATGGGGTTCTAAATGTTCACGCGAACATTCGGTCCGTTTCGAAGGTTCTGGTGCGAACTGAACAGGGGGGGGGGGGGGGGTGTTCGGCTCATCCCCAATCTTGATTGAGTCTATTCTTATTAGCGTGAGACAGCTACAATGGAACCCAAGGTGTCAGAGGTAAGAGAGAATCTTCAGAGTCGGGACAGCCCGTGGGGTATAGAGTCAATCAGCAGCCCTCATGGGGGTACTGCTACAAGTAAAACATAAATAAAATAAAAACATAGTGAGACCTCTTTCACTTGGAGTGGACTCTGTCAAGCAGATCCGCCTGCTCAGCGGGAGATCTGCTGATCCTCGCTGAGCAGGCGGATGACAGGTCCGCACTGCTTCGCTAATAGAGAGCAGACACAGACACAGCCCGCTGTTTTCTATGGGGCGGTCGAATAGAAACGGACTGCCTGGTTTGATCCGATACATCTGATCCGATCTGCTAGATAGATGGTGAATGGGGAGCCCAGCTGTCTGTTTTTAGCGGACTGGATTGGGTTGCAGGCAGTCGTAAATGGACACATGTCCAATAACATCAGTCTCTCCATAGAGAACAATGGGTGGTCCAATTGGGCCCACCTGAAAAACAGACAGGCAGACGTGATCATCTGCTTGTGTGAAAGAGGCATACGGCTTTTTTCACACAGGGCATACACAACGTACCTTTACAGGGATGCACAGGTGTTCTGTTCATCTCTGTGCAGGCAGTCCTATTGATGTCATTTGGGATGTTGCAACTGCACAAACAGAGCCGTTACTCCCAATTTAACATCCATATAGATCCATTGCATGTCCCTAAGCTCACACTTGAAAAAGGAAAACCTCCCGGTATTTAGAGACATTTTTATGTACGTCCGATTTTCACTATTTCTCAAAAAGGTGCAATTTACAAATATTTGGCTAGCTAAGTTTAAAAGTGGTGCACAGGGCCTGGCATTGAAAGGGTTAAACAGTATAGACACTTATTTGTTTTACCTGACTAAACCTGCAAAAGGGGATAGCCTAAAGTGATCAAGCAGGACCTAATTTTCTGACTAACGTTCCACTCTAAATTGCATATAAACTCTAACGATACATTTTTTATATTTGCTTCCTTTTGATATGTTCAATATACTATTGAAAGTGTTTTATTGTATCTGTTAAACAAGTGCAAAAAAAAAAATGATCATACAACCAAACACCTTGTAAGCTGATACTCCCTAAGTTCTCTGCCTCCTGACTGTTATCAGTTAGCACAGTTCCCTGCTATTTTCATGTACTACAAAACACCCCTTTCTTTTAGGAAGAGGAAAGGGAGGTCTTATGTAGTCCTGTAAACATGAACGATACACAAATTAATTAGGCACACTAGAAGGTCCAGCTTCCCAGGAAACATTTAGAACCCCATTGACGTCTATGGGACTCAAACGTTCGAATTCAAAAGTGTTCATTTTAAAGCCCAATATTCAAGTTATTGTTAAAAAACATCTTTGAGAACCCGGGTCTTGCCCCAGGGAACATGTATCAATGGAAAAAAAAAAGTTTAAAAAACGGTAGTTTCTTCAGGAGCAGCGATTTTAATGTTGCTTAAAGTGATCGTACCTGCTGGGTGTCTATAGTATGCCTGTGAGGTGGCACGTGTTTAGAACTGTCCCTGCACAAAATGAGATTACTATAAGAAAAAAGTAATTTAATACTGCTTGTGGCTTTAATGTAATGCTTGGTCCCTGCAATATGGATGAAAATCACTGAAAAAAATAGCATGGGTTTCCCCGCCACCACTCCCCCAGGTCATTACAAGACCCTTTGGCCCTATATACTTTGAACAGCAGTATACAGGCAGTGCAAACAAGACAAGGACTGTAGAATCTGAACCATGTCATACTTTGCTGCTGCATATTGCACACTTTTCTAAAGAGACCCTCAACAAACTACATGACACTTGTGCCTGATGAGGCCATTTATGTTCCAGTGGCGCACGTGCTATGCGGCAACACTATGTTGATGCAAACTGGGTTTATTTGCAAAGTAATGAGCAGCACACTAGCACTATGCACCAAGTGGGTTTAGGTGCAAAGTAATGAGCAGCACACTAGCACTATGCAACAAGTGGGTTTAGTTGCAAATGAATGAGCAGCAAACTTGCACTATACAGCAAGTGGGTTTAGTTGCAGTGAGCACACGGGCAATACAACACGTGAGAACACTGCAGCTAGCACAATCACAAAGTAATGAGCAGCACACTAACACTATTGTCAGGATCAGCGGCTAAGGTGACCAGACACGTAGCTACACAAGGGAACTGAGACCAAACAAAGGATATATATATATATATATTGTGAACTTTGGGGGTTCTTTAGCTCAGCGAGACAAGTGCGTAAACCGTGTCAGTAAAGCAAAGGGTCTTTATTGGCGACCAAAACAAAACAAAATAATGCTTTCTTCAGCACAAAAATGTCACAACAAAAGTCCTGCTTGTTTCCAGCATAAATTAGATAAGTCTCTCTTCAGCACAGCAAAACAACCAAAAGAAAGGCACATACGTTTTAGTAAGAAGTCCTTCAGTCCTTCCCTGCAGACACAGCTTCACTTCCAAAACTACTCCACCCTCTGTCAGGACTTCCTTTCCTTTTAACTCACTTCCTGGAAGTGGTTAACCCCTTGTGTGCCTGAAGCCAGGGGTCAGAAGGGGAGGCTCTCTTCCCTCCCAATTGTCGCTTCAGAGCCTCCGAAATCCCGGACCCCCAAATATCATTAAAAGAAGACAGAGAGGACTTTAAGCCCGTCCTCTCTGGATCCATTTTATCTGTCCGGAACCTCTCACCCCCTTTGGGTGACCTCCTGAACCAGTGCTTAAAGGGACCAGATTCCAAAAATTGGCGCTATGTAGCGTCCATCCAGGACCCATCCCTGGCGTCCTGTACATATCCCCCCCCTCTGCCTCAACGCGGAGGTGTTGGAGGCACCACTCGCCATCATACAGTGGACTCGGGAGAGGGCATCGGCATTCTGATGCTGTTTCCCGGGTCTGTGCTCCACCACAAAGTTGAACTCCTGCAGAGACAGAAACCACCTAGTTACCCTGGCATTGGTGTGCTTGTTCTGTCTCATCCACATAAGAGGAGCATGGTCTGATATAAGGCGAAACTTCCTGCCTAGGAGAAAATACCGTAGGGAGTCCAAAGCCCACTTGATGGCAAGACATTCGCGTTCCACCACCGCATAGTTTTTCTCAGCTGGCGTCAGTTTCCTACTAAGGAAAACTATTGGATGCTCCTCTCCGTTGATTTCTTGAGACAGAACTGCTCCTAGCCCTTCACTTGAGGCATCTGTCTGCACTATAAAGTCCTTAGAAAAGTCCGGCGCTACAAGCACCGGGTCCTGGCACAGTGCCGTCTTAAGCATTTGAAATGCCTTTTCAGCCTCGGCATTCCATTTGATCATGACGGACTTTCGGCCTTTGGTGAGGTCAGTCAGAGGTGCCGCAATGGTGGCGAAGTTGGGGACAAACCTCCTGTAGTACCCAACTAGGCCTAAAAACGCTCTGACCTGTTTCTTTGTTAGGGGGCGGGGCCAGCCCTGTATAGCCTCTACTTTGCTCATTTGGGGCTTCACTAACCCTCTACCTACAATGTATCCAAGATACTTGGCTTCCTCCACCCCAACCGCACACTTCTCCGGATTGATGGTGAACCCTGCCCTTCTCAAGGAGTCTACCACTGCCTGTACTCGGGGAAGGTGGGAATCCCAATCCGTACTAAAAATGACAATGTCATCCAGGTAAACGGAGGCATACCGTTGGTGGGGACGCAGAGTTTTGTCCATGGCCCTTTGAAATGTGGCGGGGGCGGAGTGTAAACCAAACGGCATTCTCTTGTACTGGAAATGACCCTCCGGGGTAGAGAAAGCTGTTTTCTCTCTGGCCTCTTTGGTTAGGGGAATCTGCCAGTAACCTTTTGTGAGGTCCAGTGTGGTGATGTACCTGGCAGGACCCAACCTCTCAATCAGCTCATCTACCCGTGGCATGGGGTATGCATCGAACTTGGAGACCTCGTTGAGTTTTCTTAAGTCGTTGCAGAAGTGTAGAGTACCATTGGGTTTGGGCACCAATACGATCGGACTGGACCACTCGCTCTGCGACTCTTCGATGACCCCAAGTTCAAGCATCCTTTTCACCTCTCCAGACACCGCCACCCTGTGAGCTTCTGGGATACGGTAGGGTTTAAGCCGGACTGTCACCTTGGGCTCGGTCACAATGTCATGCTCGATGACGTTGGTGAGTCCTGGCAACCCTGAAAACATGTCCCCATTTCTTTGCAGAAACTCTTTTACTTGCTGGGTTTGGGGCCTAGTTAGGGTAGCTGCAACCTGCACCATGTCGATCCCTACCTGGTCCCCTGACTGTACCGCCACCACTGCGGACACCGGTTCTCTGTCTTTCCAGAGCTTTAACAAATTTATGTGATAAATTTGGTAGGGTTTTCTTTTCCCTGGTTGGTGTACCCTATAGTTTACCTCACCCACTTTCTCCATTATTTCAAACGGATCTTGCCACTTGGCCAAGAACTTGCTTTCTACCGTTGGTATTAGGACAGCTACCCTGTCACCTACTTGGAGCTGTCTCACTTTAGCCGACCGGTTATTAACCCTTCTTTGGGCACCCTGAGCCTTCTGCATGTGCTCTCTTACCAGCGGCATCACTTTAGCCACCCTTTCTCGCATTTGAGAAATATGTTCCACCGCGGTTTTGTGCGGGGAGGACTCACTTTCCCATGTTTCCTTTACCAGATCAAGCAACCCCCGGGGCCTCCGTCCGTACACTAGCTCAAATGGTGAGAAACCCGTGGATGCCTGTGGTACCTCCCGGATAGCGAACAATAGGGCAGGGAGCAACATATCCCAATCTTTCCCGTCTTTCTGGACGACTCTTTTTAACATAGACTTCAGAGTTTTGTTAAACCTCTCAACTAGGCCATCGGTCTGCGGGTGATAGACGGACGTCCGCAGCTGCTTAATCTGAAACAGCCTGCACAAGTCCGCCATCACCTTTGACATAAAAGGGGTGCCCTGATCCGTTAATATTTCCTTGGGGAACCCAGTTTGTGAGAACATTTGAAATAGCTCCCGGGCAATGGCCTTACAGGACGTTTTTCTCAACGGGACTGCTTCTGGGTATCTAGTGGCGTAGTCCAGGATGACCAATATGTATTGGTGCCCCCTTGCTGACTTTACCAGGGGTCCTACAAGATCCATAGCGATCCACTCAAACGGGACCTCAATAATTGGCAAGGGTACTAGGGGGTTTCTATAGCGAGGCACCGGGGCAGTTAACTGGCAAACAGGACAAGACTCACAATATCTTTTAACCTCAGCCTTCACCCCTGGCCAGTAAAACCGGTCGGTTATCCTGGCCTCCGTTTTCTCCACCCCCAGGTTTCCTCCTAGTGCATCGTTGTGGGCTAGATCAAGGAGCATCCGCCTATAAGGTTGAGGGACCAGCAACTGTTCTATGGGTTCCCCTCGGCTCTCAACCACACGATAGACTAGGTCCCCCTTTAATGCAAAATGAGGAAACCTCTGGTCTGCATCTGGTATCTGTGAAACCCCATCAATGACAGAAACCTGCTCTCAAGCATTGACCAGGGTAGGGTCCTGTAACTGGGCGGTGCCAAACGCACCCCTGGGTACGTCCAGGTCTGGATGCACTGGCCTTTGGGATGTTTCCCCCTCACCCTCCTCAACCGGGGTAAGCTCCTCGTCATCCTCCCCCAGCATGACTTGTAACGGTGAGACTTCCCCCCCCTCAGAGGTCAACTCGGTTTTCAGACCAGACACCGAACTAATATTATTAGAACTAAGATTTTCGTCATTATCACTAACAAGTCTCTCTACATTAGAGGGGTGTGTTGTGGAGGTTTCAGGCCCGGATCCCCCAGACTCTGTCCCTTCCGAACCCAGTGTCCTTAGTTCTCCTGGCAGACCCGTCTGTACCTGGTTCCATAATTCCAAAAATATTGGACAGTCCCGCCCCACTATGATATCATGTATCAGGCTTTTTACCACCCCAACCTCCTGGGTAATCGAGGTTTGACCATAGGACACAGTTACTGGGACCAAGGGGTACTCCTTGGTGTCCCCATGGATACACACTACCCGTAGGGTCTTAGTTACTGGACCAATCCTTCCAAGTACCCGGGCATGTACCAGCGTGACCATGCTACCAGAGTCCAGTAGAGCCCTGGCCGGAAGGTCGTTTACCCACACTTCACACTCGAACTGTCCGGAAGTCAGGTCAAGATGCGTGGCACACGCTCTTTGCGCATAGAAAGAGCTTCTTCGGGCAGCCCCGCAATCCATAGGCTCCTCCTGGAGCGGGCACTGTGCCCGGGTATGCCCCCAGGACCGACATCGCCAACACTGAATGTCTCCCATCTTTGGCACAGAAACCGACCTCCGTGGTTCTATGGCAGACGGTGTAGATCTGCGGACGCCAACATCTGGCCAGGCTTCTCTCCTCGGGGTAGTGGCTGGTCTGGGTGTCCTTGGCATGAGTTCCCGATGCTTGGCAGGCCCAAGCAGGTCCTCCACCACGGTGTAAAGTTCGACCAGCTCGACTAGCTGGTCAGCGTTAGTAGGGTTTCCATGGCTTATCCAGCGTTGTAGGTCACCTGGTAGGGACCGTAGGTACCAGTCCATCACCACCCGTTCCACCATTTGTGGACCTGACAACTTCTCCGGCTGCAGCCATTTTTTAACTAACTGAATTAGTTTGTGCATTTGGGACCTGGGTGGTTGGTCCAATTTGTACCGCCAGCGATGCACCCTCTGAGCCCGGACAGCTGTGGTCACCCCCAGGCGGGCCAGGATCTCGGCTTTTAGACGTTCATAGTCTTTGATGTGCTCAGCTGGGAGGTCAAAATAGGCCTTTTGTGGGTCACCAGTGAGAAAAGGGGAGATAATGCCGGCCCATTGGTCCCGGGGCCATGCTTCTCTCTCTGCTATCCTTTCAAAGGTGGTCAGAAAGGCTTCCACGTCATCGCTGGGTGTTAGTTTTTGCAAGAAATGGCTGGCTCTAACAGACACTGGGTTGCTAACGGCAACGGCCGATTGCTGACCTCCCTGAGCCAGCCGCTGTACTGCCTCCTGCAAGGCAGCCACCTGTGCTTGAGTGGACTCCTGCTGGGCTGTAAACTGGGCGGCTAGCAGCCGTGTGTTTTCTTGCTGCGCAGCTATAGCCTGTGCCAGGGCCTGCTGCTGCTGAGACATCGCTTCCTCATGGCGACGGTTGGCGTCCGCTGACGCTTGCTGCTGGGTCACGGTGGCTTGCTGCTGGGTCACGGTGGCTTGTGCCAAAGCCCTAATGACCTCTTCCATGTCGTTGCGTGCTGTTTGTAATGTCTGGGCTGACTTCACCCAAGACATGCCAAAAGTACACTGTCTCTTTAAATGTCAGTTTTTAAACGGTTTTTGTGCCTGCAAATGCACTTTGCCCGCATTCGACACCAGTTGTGAACTTTGGGGGTTCTTTAGCTCAGCGAGACAAGTGCGTAAACCGTGTCAGTAAAGCAAAGGGTCTTTATTGGCGACCAAAACAAAACAAAATAATGCTTTCTACAGCACAAAAATGTCACAACAAAAGTCCTGCTTGTTTCCAGCATAAATTAGATAAGTCTCTCTTCAGCACAGCAAAACAACCAAAAGAAAGGCACATACGTTTTAGTAAGAAGTCCTCCAGTCCTTCCCTGCAGACACAGCCTTACTTCCAAAACTACTCCACCCTCTGTCAGGACTTCCTTTCCTTTTAACTCACTTCCTGGAAGTGGTTAACCCCTTGTGTGCCTGAAGCTAGGGGTCAGAAGGGGAGGCTCTCATCCCTCCCAATTGTCGCTTCAGAGCCTCCGAAATCCCGGACCCCCAAATATCATTAAAAGAAGACAGAGAGGACTTTAAGCCCGTCCTCTCTGGATCCATTTTATCTGTCCGGAACCTCTCACCCCCTTTGGGTGACCTCCTGAACCAGTGCTTAAAGGGACCAGATTCCAAAAATTGGCGCTATGTAGCGTCCATCCAGGACCCATCCCTGGCGTCCTGTACAATATATATATATATATATATATATATATATATATATATATTGTAAGCTGGGGATAGGTAGCGGGTACAAAAGCTCCCTGGGATGAGCCGGCACAGATACCAAAGTCCATAGGATCAGTGAACAACAGTGGGATGTTTTATTGGTGCTATACAAAGTCTATTTACAGGTGCTGTACAGTCGGCAGAAAACAAAACAAAAATAGTCAAACAAACACCTAGCCGTGTCTCGGCTCTAACTACACGATATGCAGGTCCTAACTACTAAGCTAAACAAGCCTACCGCTTGTTAGCTCAAACACAAACTTCTCACCAGTTTTTCAGCAGCCTCCTTGCTCTCACAGATTCACACTGTTTCCCAGGACAGAGCAATGGCTGTTAGCTCAGGTGAGCTTAAATTGGCCTGGGGGAGAGGGCCAACACCTGACCTGGATCAGGGATCAGAGATCCCTGAACGTGTAAGAGAGGAGCCTGGGAGAGGTATAAACCCCGAACTGGACTTTCCCAGGCTCTCTCTGGGACGCTCTGCTACAATATATATATATATATATATATTAAGTGATATTTATTTACAGTGAGAATACACCAACAAACACACAGCAACCAATGAAAACATAAACCACTCCAGCAAACAAGAATAACTAATAAACCTAATAGCTAAATATATACAATATCTACAACAAGGGAAAAGGCAACAGGAATGCAAGGAAAAGGACACAGCTGGGGACAAGAGCATAGAACAAGGCAAGAAGGATCAGGACAAGGACAGGTGGGCAGGCACAAGCTGGTAGCAGACAGGAAGGGACCAGAATCTTGACGCACTGGGGGAAGGGAGGTAGCAGCCTTCAATATCCAGGCAGCTGGAGCCAGGTGCGGCCGATCAGAACCTGACAGCTTCTGGGAGACACCTGCTGGTGGACACTGGAACTGCAGCAAACAGCGCAGAGCAGGATAGTGCCACCAGCAGGTGAACTTATTCCTAACAACTATGCAACAAGTGGGTTTAGTTGCAAATGAATGAGCAGCAAACTTGCAGTATACAGCAAGTGGGTTTAGTTGCACTGAGCACACGGGCAATACAACACGTGAGAACACTGCAGCTACCACAATCAACTACATGACAGATTAGGAAGGACCAATCTAACTAAACTATACAGTGTATAAATATATGTACAACTCCTGGGATGTATATATATCCTCTACACGCTGTAAATTTAACTAACTAGCCTGCCTGCTCTATCTAGCTAGAAAAAAGACAATCTCTCTCTCTGTCTGAACTGGAACAAGCCCGGAACACACTACACAAGGCCACCCTGCAGTGTGGGGTGTGTGCTAAAGCCCTGGGCCATAATTGGCCAAAGCCAGGGTGGCTTTGGCCAATTACGGCTCTCTTTACTGACTGAACTGTGATTGGCCAAGCATGCGGGACATACAGCATGCTTGGCCAATCATCAGCGCGCAATGCCGCAGTGAATTATGGGCCATGGCGCGCCCCTCGAATTTGACGCGAACGACCCGTTTTGTTCGTATTTCAACGAACGGTCGAACATACAATGTTCGAGTCTAACACAAAGCTCATCCCTAGTCACAGGGATAAGGTGCTGTAGATCAGGGCTATTCCATATACCAGAGGTCCTCCAGCTTGTCAGAAATATCTGGGAAGATCACAGGAGCTCAAACAACAAACTGATAGCAGCGCAGGATCCTCATTAGTACATTAGTAACAAATTATTCAAAAAGAAAACATAGTACACTTACATATTAGATTCTTGATAGTCAGCATAGAAACCTAACCATATTGAAGCACCGCAGGGCTGTTAGTATGTATCGGCAGTAGAGGCTTGTGGAGTCTCTGTAATGCTGATACATGCTGACAGCCCTGCTGTGCTTCTATCCAGTTTCTGTGCTGATTATCAAGAATCTAACATGTAAGTTTACTATTATTTCTTGTTGAATAAATGGTTATTAACCACTAAAGGTAGGGTGACGAGACATCCCCGGTTTTCGGGGACAGTCCCCGGATTGAGGACACTGTCCCCTGACCAGTTTTGGTCCCCGGATTGGATTTGAAAAGGGGCTGGGGCAATTTCAAAAACAATGCAGAATAAAAAAAAATAATGACCCTGCTAGCTTGGGGGAGTGTATTTTTTTCATTATCTGTGCCCCAATCTGATGATCATGTGCTTGTCGGAGCGAAGGGAATATTTCTTCAGTTTCGGGTGCATGCCCATCCAGCTCGTATGTTCTTCTGCCTTGGCTCAAGTCCCGGCCAGCCGCCTGCCTATCGCCTTCCCTGGCGAAGTGATCTTTCTCCGCTCCCCGCCCAGTAGTAGTCGGGGCTCGGAGAGTAAGACTTGACAGGCTGTGAAGCGGGCAGCGGCGGCGATGGGCAGAGAGTTGCTGATTGCCGCCATTACTAGTAAAAAAAAGAAGTCCCCGGATTTAATTTTAAAAATCTGGTCACCTTAACTTAAAGCAGAGGTTCACCCAAAAATCAACTTTCTGCCACTAGATCCAGCATACTACTGACATCTGCAGTATGCTGGATTTTTTTAATGTTATTTTTGTACTTATCGTTTTAGCGCTCTTTATTCTCCGGCACCGAGCGGCGTATCCTTCTGGGTATAGGCATTCCTAAATCAAGCGCAGTTGATTGACGGGCTTGGATAGCGCATCACGCCTTCCGAAAATACCCTAAGTGACACTCGGGTGTTTACCGCGCCTGCGCAGTCAGCTCCACACGGCAGGTGCAGGCGCCGTATAGCGTCGTAAACAGCCGTGTGTCACTTCGGCTATTTTCGGAAGGCGTGCCGCGCTATCCAAGCCCGTCAATCAACTGCGCTTGATTTAGGAAAGCCTACTCCCCGCAGAATTCCCCCCTCGGAGCTGGAGAATAAAGAGCGCTAAAACGATAAGTACAAAAAAAAATCCAGCATACTGCAGATGTCAGCAGTATGCTGGATCTAGTGGCAGAAAGTTGATTTTTGGGTGAACCTCCGCTTTAAGGAACAAGCCTCTTTCTGAGATTTGGTGTTGACAAGTTTACTTAGAACCCCCAAACATTATATATATTTTTTTCTAACACCCTAGAAAATAAAATGGCGGTCATTGCAATACTTTTTATCACACTGTATTTGTGCCACGGTCTTACAAGCGCACTTTAAAAAAAAAAAAATAATCAAATTTAATTAAAAAATAAGACAACAGTAAAGTTAACCCAACGTTTCTTCTATATTGTGAGGCCTCGTACACACGACCAGTTTCCTCGGCAGAATTCAGCAAGAAACTTGTTGGGAGACGTATTCTGCCGAGGAAACAGGTCGTGTGTACATTTTTCATCGAGGAAACTGTCGAGGAACTCGACGAGCCAAAAAGAGAGCGTGTTGTCTATTTTCCCGACGGGAGTCGAATTTGGCTCGTCGAGTTCCTCATCGGGCTGGTTTCTGACGAGAAACTCGAGCGTGTGTATGCTAAGAAACCCACGCATGCTCAGATAAATGTAGGAGACTGGAGCACACCCTCGGTAAAAGTAGCGTTTGTAATGGAGATGGCACATTCATCACGCTGCCAACATTATAGCATCGTTTAATTGCAGCGCATTAAAAAAAATGTATAATGGCACAAAAATGAACAAGACTTTTTTTCTTTTGCTGCTGATATTCACACAGAGTTCTGACTAAGTTTGTGAGACCTTTTTCATGCTGATCTCATGATTATTTTGTTTAATTTTTTTAACCCCTTTTTTTTGGTCCTGTATTTAAAATCCAGATCATTTGTAATTATTTTTTTTATTTTTTTTACACATCTAGTCATCTCCATGTTTCCTGACGCCAGACATGGCAGCATACCTATGATACAGCCCCGCCCCTATATCCACCCACAGGACACGTGATAACTCTCTATAAAACTCTGACTGAGAGCTACCTCCCCCATTCTCCTTTTTTGTCCTTAAAGATCTACCTACAGACCGTTTCATTCAGGATAATCCCTTACCTGCCGACTATGTCGAAGTTCCGGCTGGGTTCAGCCTCTCCCAGTTCAAGGTCCCACATCTTAGGCACGCTAAATGCACCAACAAGGTTGGGAAGCCCTTCTGGTGGTCTTCTGGGCTTGAGGTGTTCTCTAATCAGAGACGACAGTCCTCCTTTGGCATTGCCGGTGCATTGCCATGAATTGAGATTTGCCATAGAATGAGATGGTCCGCCTCCATCCCATTCTATTGGCTCACTCATGTCACGTGACATATTTAAACGTCAAGTATTGACGCAAACATCAGTCACAGCTAGGCTATCATAGGGAGAGGATCTCCTCTCCCTGTGATAGCCCGATAGCGCTGTCAGCAGCGTGCCTCCCGCCAGCGCTAAGTACACCCCGCGCCCGCAGCTCTACTCCCCGCACCCCGCGCCCGCAGCTCTTCCCCGTCCTCCGCGCCCGCAGCTCTACTCCCCCGTTAAGAATCAGGGAACGGGCTGCAGCTGCAGCTGCTCCAGGTTATGTGGGCTGGTGTTGTAAATACTGCGCATGCGCAGGTTTACGCTACTAACGTAGCCAACGCTAGGTCTACGCTAATAGCGTAGACTCTCCCCGTTCCCTGATTCTTAACGGGGGAGTAGAGCTGCGGGCGCGGAGGACGGGGAAGAGCTGCGGGCGCGGGGTGCGGGGAGTAGAGCTGCGGGCGCGGGGTGTACTTAGCGCTGGCGGGAGGCACGGTGCTGACAGCGCTATCGGGCTATCACAGGGAGAGGAGATCCTCTCCCTATGATAGCCTAGCTGTGACTGATGTTTGCGTCAATACTTGATGTTTAAATATGTCACGTGACATGAGTGAGCCAATAGAATGGGATGGAGGCGGACCATCTCATTCTATGGCAAATCTCAATTCATGGCAATGCACCGGCGATGGAGTCTGATTTTAGCAAGCTGGGACTGCATGATGACTTCTTTCCTATGGAAGCCCTTTGCAGGTCTGTCAGTTTCTTTCTTGTTCTCATGTCTTTAAAGGCCTTATACACACTGCAACTTTGTTGTTTGATTTCCTTTTTGCCAGGACCATGTGGTGCCTGCCTGATTGCCTACAGGTTGAGGCTTTAGGCTTTGGCCTCATGTTGTGTGGTTTTGATAAATCTCAGAAAAAAAAAATCTGCAGAAGATTGTATGGTGTGTAGCCAAAGGTGTCGTTTTTGTGTAGATGGGTGTTGGCCTTTCCTAATTGTATCAGAGTAGAGGTGAGAGAGGACTGAGTCTCAGGTGATTCAATTGCAGGGAGCAGATGGACAGGTAATGTCTTTTTTTTATTCAAGCATCCAGAGAGGAAGCATCTCCTTCTGAGGTAATTCGTATCTATCCTAGTAATGGGGATATATGGGGGAGAGAGGAGTAAGGAGCAATGTATTACTAGGGGGATGGGGGTTCTGCCAGATTATTTTGTTTAAATTATTACTATTTAAAAAAAAGAAAAAGAAAAAGGGGCTGAGATATATGTATATATTTTTTTCTTTCACTTCCTTTATTTCTGTGGTCATGCAGTCCCCCATGCACCTTTCAGTAACTCCCATCAGCATGAGCCTACTGCCACATAACAAAGACCACCCCCACTATCAGGTAGAGGGCCAACTTTTGGTAAGTAAGAAGACGTGGGAGAAAAGAGTGCATTGAGCCCTGACGAGCGTGCCTTCTTATCTGTTGCAACCCCGGCCGCTCACACCCGCTCAAGGAGGTTCAGAGGCCCTCTCTGGATCATCAGGATTTTCAGGGCGGAAGATGTCTCCTTCAGTCCTGGCAGACCCCAGTACAAAGGGTGCAAATGTACGCTTAAGAGAACGCACACAGCTTCTCCTCTGAGGGCTCAGCGCCTGAAAGGCAAATGTTGGTCATGTGGAGATGACCCTATGCCTGGAATGCTACTTTGCAGCGACTGCTTCAGGCAGCTTGAGAGTCAGCAGGTGTCAACCTTGCTCAGCAAAATAGTCCCCAACCCCCTGGCTGAATTTTCCAGTCATCTCCGGCAGCCAGGGACAGAAGTGGATGGACAGAATGGGCACTACACGAGGTCTAAACCAAGCCATTCAACCATCTCTATTTCGAGGGGTACCAGGCACTTCAGGGGTGTCTCCAGCCCAGCAGATTAGGCAGGCTAGTTCCCCAAACCCAGTATTATAGCCAACCTTTCAGGCAGAGGGAGATGATATTGCCTCCTCCTCAACAGAAGATCCTGAAGGTTGAGGCTTTGTTTTATGCTAATATCCTCATTCGTTATGGCAGTAAAGCTGCACTGAAATGGGTGGATCCGGTACCTCCTCCAAAGAAGGAGAAAGCCTGTTATTACACACTGTACAATCTGATTTTAAAATTGTGTGACAATCGCTGTACAATATGCATTAGGTACCGTTATTCTTTCAGGGCACCCCAAATGCCATGCGATTCTGCTGTGATAGGTCACAATGGAGAACGCACCTTTCAAAACATTGGGCAAAGTTGGTCGCCCTCAAAGTCTGCGATTAAAACCAGCTGCCAAAAAGAAGAGTCATCAAGGCTCTTGACGAGATAACTTTCAGCAGACTCTACAAGTGAGGCAGCTATGGTCATCCAGAGCCATCCTTGGCTCAGTCACAGCCAAAGGTGCACTGGGGCAAAATCCTGGACGGTTGGCCCATCCTCAAAGCAGAATTGCTGTAAACTGCCTTTTGATGGGTAGGCGCTGTTTTGGCTAAAATACTGGAAACCATCCTCTCCAGGGTTATAGGAGGAAAATCGGATCTTCTACCCCAAGATCGAAGAGCCAGAGGGGGGCAATCATTCAGAGGAGCGCCAAACAGGTACTGCGATTTTGGAGGCTTTCGCCCATCCAAGGGCGTCAGAAGGCGTTAGAGGGGTACATATTCAACCTTCGTAAGATCGCAGGAGGCCAAGACCCATGCGGCTCCCCAAGATGCTTAGAAGCCCATTTTAATGCCAGGCCTGCCCAGGAGGCAGTTGGAGCCAAGTGGCTCAAAGTGACCCAGTTCCGGTAAGACCACTACCGAAGAATGGTGGTTTCAGCCATCGGTGGCACAAGGCCATGTAAGAGAAGAAATGGCTGCGCATCCAGGAATTTTGACTTTTCCTTTTATTGTTTAAAGTGATGACACCAAAGACACCAACACGAGGTCACATAGACGCATTTCACACATTCATTTTGTGCTTAATCATAACCAATGGCAAGGCCGTTATTGGTTGTTCAATCGGCAGCCTCCAGAGCTACGTCAAGAGGCTGAATCAATTTATACGGATAGACTCAAGAGGGAGTCTCTCTATACCATAAATCCAGTTCAGTCAACAAGGTTACAGGGGGATTTCAGTGGACCTGCAGTATATCTATCAGCATGTCCCGATCCTTAAGTCATACCAACCATTTCGAGTTGAGGGGCAAGCATTGCCAAAACTAGCTGGCGCCTATGCAGAATATCCTCTATCTAGGGGCCCGATTTAATACTCAGGCAGCCTTAGTTTCTTGCCATCTCAAACTCCCCAAAGTCAGGGAGATGTTTCAACAGGCGTTGGCTGCACCAGTGATGTCAGCATCTCAGTGCATGAGTCCTCTCGGGACAATGGCTTCTTGTATTCCGATGATCCTCTGGGCTCACTGGAAACTCAGTTTTCCAACAAGGCTTCCTGATGCAGTGGAAGCGTTTGTCTAGCCGGAGGCACCAGAGTCCAGGTGTTTTTAAAAAAAAAAAGAAGAAAAACTGCTAAATGGCCTAGTCTATTAGGGCTGCAGCCATGGATCATTGTTGCTACAGATGCCAGCACAGCAGGGTGGGGCTCCACCTGCGAGCATCTCAGGATCCAGGGCAGGTGGGAATTTCAACACTTAGGGCCTAGTTTCCAATATTCTGGAACTCCTACCAGCATTGACATTGAACACTTTACTGCCACACATATAGGGCCAGATTCAGGTAGAGTTAGGCTGGAGTATCTGTGATACTCCAGCCTAACTGTCGCTTTAAGCCGGCGTTTTTGTTTTCTGTAACCAGAAAACAAGAAACGCCGGGTTGGAGTTCTGATGCGAGCAGCGTAATTGAATTTCGCCATCGCATCGTTACTTCAACTTAAAAATGGCGCCGGGGGCGTTCCCGCTGATTAACGCTGGAAAAATATGTTAATCAGCGGGAGTCGGAAATTCACAATCTTTTTCGAGCGCGACGCAGTGACTTTACGACGTTTCCGGAAGCGATACGCGACGTAAAGATAAAGCAGCCCCCCAGTGGAGTATCCTATGTTAAGTATAGGCGTCGTCATCGCGTCGGAAAAAATAATAATCGCGTCGCTTGCGTAAAACGTTCATGAATGGGGATGTGACGTCAGTGACGTTCACTGACAGAATTTGGAGCATGCGCACTGGGATGCATTGACACTCGACGCATGCGCAGTACGTTCGCCGCGGGATCGCGCATAGTTTAAATAATACACGCCCCGTATCCGCCCAATTTGAATTCCGCCGGCTCATTTGCGATGCGCTGCCGCAACTTTAGGAGCAAGTGCTTCATGAATAACAGCACTTGCTCCTAAAATTTCGGCAGAGTAACGTAAATGAGAAGCGTTACTCCAGAGCAAAGATGCTCTCATCTACCTGAATCTGGCCCATAGGGTCTGCCAGTCCTACTCCATCTGGACCACATGGCAGCAGTCCTATATACAGCGACAAGGTGACATGCACAGCCATTCCCTCTTGAGATAGGTGGAACCAATCATGACTTTGGCCCAGCAATATCTCCCAGATTTGAGGGCCATATATCTTCCAGCCTATCAGAATTTGGAAGCTGATTGTCTATCTGGGCAATTCAAGGATCCCAACGAATGATCCCTTCACCCCGAAGTGTTCCAAGGAATCATCCACGAGTGGTGGTTACCACAACTGGATCTGTTTCGCCTCATCGGCCTACTACAAGGGGAACCAGTTCCTCTCGCGCTACACTCATCCATTAGTGGAAGGGACAGATGCCCTTACCAATCCTTGGGTTGGGCAACTGGCCTATATCTTCCCTCAAGGAGTTTTAGGAGTAAAGAAATTGATGAGATTTGGCAGTCATCACAGGTTTTCCTTACTGGCCTCACAGACCATGGGTCTCTCTGGCAATGGGTATCAGCGTGTGCACACCAACCACTCTGCCAGTGACTCCTCATCTCCTTGTATCTGAGGGAGATGCACTACATCAGCAACCATCACGACTAACTTTAGCAGCCTGGAAATTATAAGGCAGAAGTTACAAGAGTTCCCCAGATGTTTTCCAGAGGGGAATAGAACTTTGCAGAGTTCTTTGAAGGGTCAATCAATGCCATCTACTCCAGAATATGGATTAGGCCCACAAGCTTTGCAGCTGGGCATCAGTTTGACCCTCGTGACCCAAATTTATCTCAAATCCTGCCTTTTTTCTACAATCTGAATCGGATTTGGAGCTTAGTTTGCTTAAGGGGAAAATTTACGTCATCTTGGCTTTTACCCAAAAGAAATGGGCAGCAAACCTGCTGATGGATCACTTCATGGGAGGTACTTGGACTACGCCCTCCCAAAAGAAATAGGTTCCCTTAATGGGACCTGGCAGTAGTCCTCAATTTTCTAGCAAGCCCTCATTGTACTCTTGACAGAACACTGTTCTTTATGGGAGATCTCCTTGAAATCGGCTTCTCTATTAGCCATGATTTCGAGGGAAAGTGCGTCGACTCCAAAATTTGGGGCAGTTGAGCCTTATTCCATGTTCTTCCCAGACAGGGTTGGGCTAAAATCTTTTTTCCAAAGCGTGACATCCATGTTTTGTCTTTCCAGTGAATGGGTGCTTCCAGCCTTCCCAGCACAATCAGATGCCAATCTGCACAAGTTGGACATTCCAAAGTCCTCAAAGCCTATCTCAGGCTACGTCTACATTCAGAATGTTTAAGATTTAAAGAGTAAGTGGCTTCAGCCCGAACCATCTCGGCCTGAATCGTGAAAATACTGACTGGGCATGTGGAGCCGGTAAGGATCCTCCAGAGATGGTTAGAGGCTCATCGCTCAACCAGGGTGCTGTCATCTTCTTGGATAACACAGGCTGGGTTGTCTCTGTAGACATTCGGCAAAGAGGCTAGCTGGTCATCACATTATATGTTCTTGACACACCACAGGGTGGATCTAGCAGCTCTTACTACAGTAGAGTTTGGGAGGAAGCTTATTCAAGCTTCTTTGTCTTTTTTAAGTTTATGGCATTAAACCCTCCCTCTAGAAAGCTCTTCATGTATCATAGGTATGCTGCCATGTCTGGCGTCAGGAAAATGGAAAATTGTATCAAATACTTACCGTAATTTTCCTTTCCTGATGCCAAGACATGGCAGCATACGAACCCTCCCTCTGATCTTTTGTACTTTATACGGAGAATGGGGGAGGTAGCTCTCAGTCAGAGTTTTATAGAGAGTTATCACGTGTCCTGTGGGTGGATATAGGGGCGGGGCTATATCATAGGTATGCTGCCATGTCTTGGCATCAGGAAAGGAAAATTACGGTAAGTATTTGATACAATTTTCCATTTTTTGGGTGTCAAGTTACCACCATTGTAACATATTGTTTGGTCTTATCTCATCTGTCCCTTTATAATTACACCTTTATATATATTTTTTTTTTGGAGTAAAAACACATAGACAAGTATGAACTGTAAACCAAAACAATACCATTTATTTTGGTAAAAAATATAAAGAAAAGAACTACAAGGCAGCACTCAATAGCCTGCTACCATTTGTGCACTTGACTTGAGTGTGGAGACTAAAATTGGGACTTGAGAGGAAAGGATCAAACAGGAAGGAACGCAATCTGGCCTTGGACTCCCAGAGGTCAGAAACTGGAGCAGGTCAGTCAGATGTCACAAGGTTGTGGTAGTACAGCAGACTGCACTCTGGTACACCACCTTGAAGCAAGGGAGTCACTTCCTTGTCTTCCTGACAGCCTTCCTTGCTGCCTTCCCTGCAGCCTGCTCTGCAACCTTCTCTGCAGCCTTCTCTGCAGCCTTCTCTGCAGCCTTCCTTCTCTGCCTGGCTGGAGCTGGTGCCATTGGAGTAGTACTTGTGCCAGGAGGAGGAAGATAAGAAGGTGGTGGAGGAGGAGAAGAAGGAGAAGAATGAAGAGAAGGAGGAGAACAAGAAGGAGGAGGAGGAGGAGGAGAAGGTGGTGGAGGAGAAGGAGAAGGAAAAGGAGGAGAACAAGAAGGAGGAGGAGAAGGAAAAGGAGAAGAAGTAGTTGAAGGAGGAGGAGAAGAAGGATGAGAAGAAGCAGTAGGAGGAGGAGAAGAAGAAGGATGAGAATAAGCAGTAGAAGAAGGATGAGAATAAGCAGTAGGAGGAGGAGAAGGAGGAGGAGGAGGAAAAGAAGAAGAAGAAGAAGAAGAAGAAGTAGGAGGAGGAGGAGGAGGAAAAGAAGAAGAAGAAGGAGGAGGAGGAGGTTCTGAAATATCTGGTGGGTGAGGTTGGCCGTGGGACCAAATCACTGTGTCCTCAGTGAGTAGGCCCCTCACCCCCTTATTCGCCAAACTTAATAGGAGGGGCTCAAAATGGAGGCGCTGGTCCTCACTCATTTTGTCATGGCCAAACTCGGCCACTAGATGGCAGCAGCGGGGCGTCGGCGCGCACGGGCGCGCGCATTCGCAGCAACAGCGCGCGTGCATGCGCGGCAACGGCGCGCGGGCACGTGTGGACGCCATCTTGGCGCCCAGGAGGGGCTATTTAGGTGTGCTGATCCCTCGGCCTCTTGCTGCTGGATCTACAGCGCGTCCCTGGAAACCGACCTGATACCTGTTACCTGTTGACCTCCTCCTGTTCCTGAAACCAGCTTGCCTTCCGACTACTCTGATCTCCGCCTGCCCTGACCCACGGCCTGTCTGACCACGCTTCTGCTTGTCCCGCCTGTCTGTCTGCTGCCCGCCAGTTACTGACCCCCGGCTTGTTCACGATCCGTCCCTGCTCAACTCCTGCACCAAGATCCGCTCGCTCACATTGTTCCGGCTGGCCTGATCCTGCTATAGACTGTTGCACTACGGGACACCTCCCTTTGTGCTGGCCTGATCTTGCTATAGACTTGGTACTACAGAACACCTCCCTCCGGCTGGCCTGATCCTGCTATAGACTGTTGCACTATGGGACACCTCCCTCTGTGCTGGCCTGACCTTGCTATAGACTGTGGTACTACAGAACACCTCCCTCTGTGCTGAACTCTGACCAGTGGTATCCGGTCCCAGCTTCCGGGCATCCTCAGCTCTGTTGATCCCGCCCAGGTGTACAGCGGATCCCTACTCTACCGGCACCAGCGATCCTGCCAGGCGCTTGTGCGACTCTGCACTTTCGGGCTCCCTGTATCTGCTATTGGGGCCTCTGGAGTGGGAGGAGCAACAGCAGCCGTTCCCTGCGCATCAGGCTCCACCACCAGGTGCGTGACACATTTGGGCAATTTTGGACATTACCAGGGTGGCAAAGCCTTCCTCAGGGGTGGTAGGCTGCTGGAGGGTGGCCTGTGCGTCCCGAATCAGTGCCACTGATGCCTCACGCACCCTCGTTTCCCTCCTGGCCCTTCTGGTTTGAAGGTGGATGGGAGGCACCTGGCACCTAGTGCTGCCACTTGGCCCTGCCACCTACTCTGTGGCACTTGGCCCTGCCACCTCCCCTGTGGCACTTGGCCCTGCCACCTCCTCTGTGCCACTCACCCTGGCCTTTTCCTGCCTGGCACTTTCCTGACCCTCCCCCTGGCTGATGTCCTCCTGTGTATAAGAAAAAGGACAGTTTGATTTTTGTGTTCAAAATTCACACCCAATTTTCAGCTCATGACTGTTGCAATTTTTTTTTCAAGAAATTCAAAAGCCAATCATTCTGACCCCTGCAGTTTACATTATTTTTTTTTTTTACATAATAACCGCTTCAATACTAGGCTTTTATACCACCTCCATACCGGGCCTATTCTGACACTTCTCTCCTACATGTAATAATCATCATTCTTTTGCTAGAAAATTACACAGTACCCCCAAACATTATATATGTTTTTTTTAACAGACACCCTAGGGAATAAAATGACGGTCATTCCAAAGTTTTATCTTGCACGGTATTTACGCAATTATTTTTCAAACGCTTTTTTTTGTAAAAAAAATTGTTTTATGAATTAAAAAAATAACAAAACACTAAAGTTAGCCCAATTTTTTTGTATTATGTGAAAGATTATGTTACACCGAGTAAATAGAGACCCAACATGTCACGCTTTAATTATGCGCACACTCATGGAATGGCGCCAAACTTCGGTACTTAAAAATCTCCATAGGCAACGCTTTATTTATTTTTTACAGGTTACAGTTTAGATTTACAGAGGAGATCTAGTGCTAGATTAGTTGCTGGCACTCTAACGCACGCGGCGATACCTCACATGTGTGGTTTAAACGGCGTTTACATATGTCGGCGGGACTTGCGTGTGCGTTCGCTTCTGCACGCGAGCTATCGGGGACAGGGTCGTTTTCATTTTTTTTTTATCTTTTATTATTTTTTTTTACTTATATTTTATTTATTTTTACACTTTTTTTCATTTTTTTTTTTTTTTTACACTTTTATTCCTATTACAAGGAATGTAAACATCCCTTGTAATAGGAAATGTGTGTGACAGGTCCTCTTTATGGAGAGATGTGGGGTCAATAAGACCTCACATCTCACCTCCAGGCTGGAAACCATGAGATCGGTGAAAAAAAATTCACCGATCTCATGAATGGTGACTTACAGCCGCAATCGCGGCTTTGTTTACATACGGGGACCCGGGCGTGACGTCATCAGATCGCGCCCGGGTCCTCCGACGGTCATAGAGATGACTGGTGACCATCTGGTCACCAGTCATCTCTATGCTTCCTGCCGCCACCGACGATTCGTTCTCCGGGCCCCCGAAGGTACAGGTAAGCCCGGAGAAGCACCGGATGGCGGCGGGAGGGGGGGGATGTCCCCTCCCGCGGCCTGTAAGAACGATCAAGCGGCGGAACCGCCGCTATGATCGTTCTTACTTTGTGCAGAATCGCCGGCTGAAGAGATGGATATCTGGATGATGCCTCTGGCTGCAGGCATCGTCCAGATATTCGCCTGCAATACCCAGGCCGTCAATTGACGGCCACTTAGGATGGTAAATCCCATCCCAGGCCGTCAATTGTCTATGGCTGGGTATTGAAGTGGTTAACATCTATTTCCTGACGCATTCATGGCAGCACACACTGGGTTGTGACTCCGCCCCCACAACCTGACAGGATTGGTTAGCTATAAATTTGAAGGGGAGACGCCCCGCACCATTCTCTTTTTTTATCCTCACATGACAGATTGGATGAACAAGCAAAAAGCATGCCTCTTACCGCAAATCACCCCAGCAGGTTCAGCCTCTCCTGTTTGGAAGTCCCTCCTGTACAGTCTCTCAATGAGCTTTATGGTGGGAACCCCGTTCTGGTGGTCTCAGGGGCTCTGGAATTATACTGGCATCTGTAACAAGCTTTAAAGAAGCTTCAAATCTCGCAGTGGCCCCCATTTTCGCTCTGTCTTTCCTTCCAGTGCAGTGTGTGCTTCCACAAAGGTATTTGTATCATTACATTTACCACCTAAGGTTAGTCCGTTTTGTACCTTTGTCTGCCTGTTGTTTTTTTCTCAGCTCTGCTGAGCCCTGTGGTTCCTCTGACACCCCATACTCTCGGGGTCACCGCTGCGTACCCCTTGGCGCTCTGCACATGCGCGCAGCTCAGTGATGACGCCGCCTGTCTCCTCTGCCCTCTTCCAAAATGGCGCCGGGCGAGCGGGGCGCTTCTGAGCATGCGCGCGTCATAAAAAAAAGAAAAGAAACAGTCCTATTGCTCTGTAGTTCTGGCTGCCGCCCTGCTGCTCTGCTCTACTCAGAGTGAAGATTGCACCAGGTGTGTGCAGGCATGTCCCAGATCAGCCTGGGCTAATTGATTACACACAAAAAAAAAAAAAAAAAAGGAACATATAGGATAGAAGATCTAATACATTTATATATTAATTTATAACATACCATAGGAGAAAGTATATCCATAATTAAACAATTAATATAATCCAAAAAAAAAAAAAAAAAAGAATAGATATATGTATATAAAATTACTATATTAATTTAATAAATAGAAATGTTGGGGGGGAACATATTGTAATGTTTTCCCTTCTCTCTTTTTTTCCCACCTTTTCGGGCTGTCTCTCTGCTATCCTCATGGGGGCCACTGCCCTCGCAGACCACCGTCAGCTGACCAGGTATAGAGGCCGTCCAGAAGGTGGTAAGTAGAGGGGAGACAAAAAAGAGAGCCTGGCCACTGACGCTACAGTTCTGGTAGCCCTATCGGGTCAAGAGACGCAAGTTTGCGGCACAGAGGGAGATTCCAGCCATGCTTCCGGTAGAAGGCGCAAGAAGTCGCTCAAGGTTACCCTCTTGATTTCTTCAATCAAGGCATAGCCGCTCGCGTCACAGCCACTCCCGTCATAGTCGGTCCCATCGCAGACGATTACCTTAATCCCAGACAGAGCTATCTTACCCGCACCACAGCAAATGTTTGCCAAATATGCGGGGTGCCAGCCTTGCCAGAGGAATTGGCCTGCCGCTCGTCCTTCATTGAAGTAACCAAGGATTCAGAGGCCAGAGTAGATACTGAGCTCCTAGGAGATTCGCCACAGGGATCATATGTGGGCGATCCTTCCCCAAGCACATCGCCCGGCCGTTACGCCAGGCTGCAGTAACCCTCTCTAAGAATGAGGAGTGTGAGCAGGCGTCGGACTGTATCTTTTTAGTTGAACCATTTGCCCATTCAGTCAAGGAAGCGATCGGCTGGGAGGAGGTTATGGCAGAACTTCTGAAGGTTCAGAAATATTTCCTGGTGCTGAAAAGGGGGTCCTGAATCATTTCCCTTCATCAAAAAGCTGGAAAACCTCATAAAGGATAAGTGGTTGGATCGCATAAGCGGCCCAGTATGAGCAACAAGTTTGCAGATTGTACCCCTTGTGGGATTCTAAGATCAATTCTTTTGATCAATGCAACTACGGTGGATTCATCTTTAATGCGACTCGCTAGAGACGTTTCTCTACCGATTGCAGACGCAGTTACCTTCCGGTACGCTCTTGATTGTAAAATCAATATAGAACTGAAGAAAGCCTGCTCCACGACAGGAGACGCTTGTAGGCCGGCTATCACCATGGCGGCAGTCGCTAAAACTATCGCTGCATGGGCGGCTAATGTTGAGAATTCCATTCTAGAAGGAGTCAACCAGGGGAAGATATTCTCCTCCCTGCAGGAAAATTAAGTTGGCTTACGGCTCCTGAGGGGGCGACTTCATGGCTGGGAAGAGCCTTATGGCTGAGACCCTGGATAGCGAAGGCAGCGTCAAAATCAACTGGTGCAAAATTCCATATGACGGCTCAAGTGTATTCCACACAAAGATGGACTCGGCCATCTCCAAGGTTACCGGGGGAAAGTCCGGGCTGATTCCCTCCGATAGGAAACCAGAGCCCCAGAAGGGCCCCGCTTACAGGCGTGATCTTCCTGTCAAATACAGGGATGTTAGATCATACCGCCCCGGCAGGGAATTTAGGAGGGACTGGAAGACTCGACCCTCCTTCATGTAGATACAGTAAGCCAATCACAGCTGGGGAACAGCAGAAGTCCTTTTTGAGGGTCCGTCTGCCCACCCAGCTCAGGTGAGCACCAGACTCAAGAGATTCGCTCGGATATGGGCAACTCGTATAACAGATCCATGGACACTATCCTCTATCAAGACCGGCCACAATTGGAAATTCATGGGCACATTGCCAGGGAACACATTCCAGCCTACCAAGTACTTCCGCACCAGAAAGGGAGGGGGTTTTATTCTCCTTTATTTCTGGTATAAAAAAAAAAAAAACGGGGATCTACGTCCAGTCTTGGACCTAAAGAAGTTCAACAGACGATCAAAATAGAGGCCCTCAGATTGGAAAAGCCTTCAGTTCATTTTGTTGTCAGTGGACGTGGGAGACTGGATGCTATCTCTAGATTTTTCGGACGTTTACCTTCACATCCCAGTTCATCTTAACTTCCAGAAGTCCCTTCGGTTCTCAATCGATCAATCCCATTTCCAATTTTGGTGCCCCCCATTCGGCATCGCCTCAGCACCCAGAGCATTCGGCAAGTTAGGGTGTTCCTAGGGGCAGAATAAAATACCAGGTTGTACCGGGTGCAACTCCCTCAAGAGAGGCTGAAGCCCTTGCTCCAGAAGATACAGAATCTGCTATCATCCAGACGTCTAACTGTCAGAACCTGCCTCAGTACCCTGGGGTCCATGTCAGCATCCATACCCTTGATACAGTGGCCCCTGTGGCACATGCGAGTCTTACAGAACTCCTTTCTCAGGCAGTGGAATAGAACATCAATACTCCAAACCATTCACATCCCGAACTTTGGTAAAGCAATTAGTATGGTGGTGGACACACCCGTCCAACCTCAGGGAGTCCATTCCAAAAGTTCCCCCAAGTCCAGAAGTAGTAACATCGGATGCCAGCCAGGAGTGATGGGGTCCACACTATCTAGACTAAGTAGCCCAAGGACAGTGGCACTTTCGGGCTCAGGGCATAGTGTCAAATATTTTAGAGCTCAGAGCAGCCTTTCAGGCCCTCCTGGCCATTGCACCTCTTCTAGAGAGGAAGAGTGTCCTGATCAGGATGGACAACAAGTAGCGGTGTCATGTATCCAGAGACAGGGGGGCATCAGGAGTCGCACGCTTCAGGAGGAAGTTCGCCCATAATGGAAGGGGCACAAGTGCACCTGTTAGATCTGTGGGGAGTATGCGTCCCAGCAACACAGAATTCGTTGGCCAACTACCTAAGCCGAGAGACACTTTCAAACAACGAATGGTCCCTGAACCAACAGGTATTCTCCATTCTTACGAAAACTTGGGGAGTACCAGAAGTCGACCTAGCGGCCACGCCAAAGAACTCCAAGTGTCAGAGGTTCCTGTCCAGAGCCCACTTTCCATTACCTGAAGGGACAAACTGCCTAGTTTTTCCATGGAGCTGCGAGCTAGGGTACATTTTTCTTCCAACTTCTCGGATTACAAGATTCCTGTCCCGACTTCGGAAGTCCTCAGCCACGGTTATTGTACTAATACCGTTCCGGCTGAGGAGGCCATGGTTTATGACCCCGCTACAGCTAGGTACGCGGCCTCCAATACATCTTCCAGTAACCTGGGATCTCATACATCAGAGGCAATTCTTCCATCCAGCCCAGAGAAGCTGCATTTGCCAGCTTTGAAGCGGAGAGGGCTAGGTTAGGGGAACTAGGATACTCTCAGGAGGTAATATCAACCTTAGTACAAGCTCTAAGGAGCTCCACTGATGTCACCTATACTAGGATTTGGGAGAGGTTCGTGTAATCGCAGCAAAGAGATTGGAATCCCATCTCAAATTCTTGAATTTCTTCAGTCAGGGCTTAACAAGGGCCCGGGCTCGGGTACCCTGAAGGTGCAAGTATCTGCCCTTTCAGCCATGATGGGTACTAGATGGGCTCTTCATCATCTGGTCACTCTGTTCCTCAGGGCCTACGTAAGATCAGACCACCTAGGAGGCCAGCCTTTCCAACAGGGGATCTCTGTGTAGTACTCGGGGCCCTGTCCAATCCACCTTTTTCTCCATTCAACTTAGTCTCACCGGTCACCGTGGAACCTAGCTCTGAAGATGGCTTCCCGTATTGCTATCAACTCAGTTAAGAGGGCGTCGGAGATACAGCACTTATGGCTACGGAACCCCTATTTAGTGTTCTTGTCTGACAGAGTGGTTCTGAAGCCCTCAGACCATTTTTATCCAAGGGTAACTTCCTCCTTTCATTATAACCAGGACATCGTCCTTCCGTCTTTTACTAATGAGAGGGGCGAGTCCCATGACTAGGATGTCAAGTCTACCATCTCCAGTTACGTCACAGCTACATCTCAGGAAGACGGATTCTCTCTTGATTATCCCACATGGGAACAGACGAGGTCAGCCAGCTACCTCCCGTACCATTAACTCTTGGTTGTTAAAGCTATCAAAGAGACCTATTCCATCCAGCAACTTACGACTCCTAGAGGGCATTAGGGCTCATTCGACAGGGGCAGAGGCCACATCTTGGGCAGCATATTGCGGGACTTCACCGGAAACCATAGGCAGAACAGCAACTTGGTCTACCCAACACATCTTCATTTCTCACTACAGAGTGAATTCTGCTCTCCTGGCTACCGTCGACTTCGGCAGATCTGTTCTTAGAGCCAATTCCTCAGCGCTATAAAGAATAAATATTACTGTTTTCTTGCACCCTCCCGACTGGCGAGTTATTTCCCAGTGTGTGCTGCCATGAATGCGTCAGGAAAATGGAAAATTGTATACTCACCTTTCCGTAATTTTTCTGTCCTGACGCATCTTCATGGCAGCACACAGATGCCCACCCTGCTGTTTTATGATGATATATACAGAGAATGGTGCGGGGCGTCTCCCCTTCAAATTTATAGCTAACCAATCTTGTCAGGTTGTGGGGGCGGAGTCACAACCCAGTGTGTGCTGCCATGAAGATGCGTCAGGAAAGGAAAATTACGGAAAGGTGAGTATACAATTTCCATTTTTGCAGCATTTAAACCCCACACATTTGCACATTTAAAGTACTATACCTGGCTCCAGGCAGCCAAATCTGGCTCTTCCTCCAGGATGGAAGGCTCCTGTGGATCCTGAGAGGGCTCACCTTCAGAAGGAGGATCAGGTTGGCTGGGGGGAAGGCTGGGGGGAAGGCTGGAGGGAAGGCTGGAGGGAAGGCTGGACCTTGCTTTTGTGGCCTGTCTTCTGGGTTGTCTGTGGGGAAGGCTGGAAATGGACTCCCTTACTTCCAGGTGGTCATCCAGAAAGGACAGTCTGTTGTAGTACCACAACTTTGGTACATATACCTGCCCTGCTCCAGCTCCAGACCTCATAGAATCCAGGACCTTGGCGCGTTCCTTTCTGTATGAGCCTCTCAATGTCCCAATTTCAGTCTCCAACTGCTCAGCAGTAACATCAGGCCCCACCTGTCTGCACACTAATGGGAGCAGGCTATCGAGTGCTGCTTTTCGTAGTTCTTTGTTGCGTGACCTAGGGTCTTTTGTGGCCCAAAGAACAGGTCAATGAAGACTTCCAAAAAATCTCTTTTGTTGAACCAGTTCATGTTTTCTGCCAGACAAAAACAAAGGAAATAACAATAATGTCAATCCACAGTCTATAAACTCAAGTAATCTTTATCCCCATTTACCCCTTAAATGTCTTTGCATAATAGGCCACTGATGTCCCAAGTTCAAAGCATACCTACACGCTCGTCTTTCAAACGTCTTCCTCCGCACCCCGAACGACACATGTGTGTTTCAGCCCTACATACACTCTGCACACGTCGTCAGCCCATGATTAACCACTTCCCGCCCGGCCAATAGCAGATTTACGGCCGGGAAGTGGTTATGAAATCGTGACCAGACGTTCTCAAACGTCCTGCACGATTTCATGCCGCGCGTGCCCGTGGGGGCGCGCAGCGCGGCGATCGCTGATGCGGGGTGTCAGTCTGACACCCTGCATCACCGATCTCGGTAACGAGTCTCCGGCGGAGGCTCGCTGCCACATGATCAGCCGTGTCCAATCACGGCTGATCACGATGTAAACAGGAAGAGCCGTAGATGGCTCTTCCTCACTGACAGACGCGAGTACAGGAGAGCCGATCGGCGGCTCTCCTGACAGGGGGGGTTCACGCTGATTGTTTATCAGCGCAGCCCCCCCTTGTATGCCCACACTAGACCACCAGGGATGCCCACACTGGCAGGGCAAAAAAAAAAAAACGTAAAAAAAAAAAACAGGATAAAAAAAAAAAAAATACAGGTAAAAAAAAAAAGAAAGATGCCAGTCAGTGCCCACACATGGGCACTGACTGGCAACATATACATCAGTGCCACCCCTCAAAGTCCATCAGTGCCACCCCTCTGTGCCAATCCATGCCCAGTGCCCACCTATCAGTGCCCATCTGTGCCACCCATAAGTACCCATCAGTGCCACCCATGAGTGCCATTCTGTGCCGCCTATGAGTTCCCAGTGCTGCCCATGAGTGCCCATCAGTGCCGGCAATGAGTGCCCATCAGTGCCGCCTATGAGTGCCCATCAGTGCCACCTATGAGTGCCCATCAGTGCCGCATACCAGCGCCGCCTATCAGTGCACATCAGTGCCACCTCATCGGTGCCCATCAGTACTACCTCATCAGTGCCCATCAGTGCCGCCATATAAGTGCCCGTAATTGAAAGAGAAAACATACTTATTTACAAAAAAGTTAACAGAAAAAAATAAAAAATTATTTTTTTTCTACATTTTCAGTCTTTTATTAGTTGTTGCGCAAAAAATAAAAACCGCAGAGGTGATCAAATACCACCAAAAGAAAGCTCTATTTGTGGGGAAAAAAGGACGCCAATTTTGTTTGGGTACAGTGTAGCATGACCGCGCAATTGTCATTCAAAGTGCAACAGTGCTGAAAGCTGAAAATTGGCTTGGGCGGGAAGGTGCGTAAGTGCCTGGTATGGAAGTGGTTAAGAATTTGTTGTTTCCCCGTCCCTTCTCTTTCGTTGCGCAAACGACAAGGAGGAATTAGCAGATCAGGTGTTGGTCAGTTCATCAGGAAACGATGACCGTGTGTAATGAGGCCTAGATCATCCTTTTGCGATGAAACGTTCTAAAAGCACTACGATCTAGTTTTGTAAGGAATTCAAACGTCCATTTTCATCATGTAAAAAATGACGTGTTTCCTAAAATCATCTTAAAAAACGACATTGCCCACACACCATAGTTTGATAAAAAAAAATGCTCTAGCAAAGCGCAGTTACGTACATTGGCACTATAAAGGGCCATTTCCATTATGTTTATTGTAGCTTTCTCCTAGGTTATCACCATATCTAGCCCACAAACTCATCCATCCACTGAGCAATGATAACCTTTAAAATGTAGTTACGTACCGTCGTATGACCTGATCGTGACTTCCGCCATCTTCCACAGACTGTGAACGGCCCTTTCACTCACGTGGTATCTTTTTATACACACGCATGCGTGACGCTCTGCACGTTTCCCCACCCCTGAAGTTAAGTGTAGTCCTTTCCCCGCCCCTTTTCTTTTGTTTTTTGAGCTGGGAGCACATGAGGATTAATATAGCACCACAAGAGCCAGGCCAGGCGGAAGCAGAGATCTCAAGATCCACCAGGAGAAGAAGGAGATATAAGGCCTCCAACATGAGTTTTGAAGAGATGGTTGAGATGGTCACCATCTTCAAAGCAGATGACTATGATGGGAAGCATGGCCCGTACAGATTTCCTAACAAGGTCAAGGCCGAAATAATGGAGAAGGTAGTGAGGAGTCTCCATAGAAAATTTGGGTTCAAAAGATCCAAAGAACAATTAAGAAAAAGGTGGTCGGACCTTAAATTGCGTGAGCCGGACCAAATGAGGAGGATCAGAAGAGTGATTAGAAGAAGTAAGTAATTTTCATGTGTAATTTTGATTGTCTTTCGTTTTTGCGCCATGTGCTTTTTCTTTCAGGTTGTACTGTATGTATTTCATGTTTTTGGGCCCAATAATTGGTCGTAAAAGTCGTCGTTCATACGGAACGACGACTCCTACGACCAAATATTGTGCCCACAAACATGAAAGTTGGGACATCTTTTTTATTTTTAAGTGAGATCAATTGTGCAATTAATGTTGATGTGTTCTTAACTAAATTCTATTACTGGGGGGCGTGGCCTGGACATGGCTGTGTGAAGCTGCTTTTCATTTGAGCTCCCGGCCTGATCCCTCGATTTCTGGCCAAAAATCATATTCATACCGGCATGAACACTGCCAAACGCTACGGGACTAGAGCAGCAACGAAGGGGACCCCAGCGGGCAAGATTTCTGGAGAAATCCAAAAGTACTTCAAGGCCCTGCAGGACACATCGCCGGATCCCGGCCTATCTGACCCGCGAGGCCTTGCACGTGGAGCCGGCGGAGATCCATAGAGACAGGTACCAGACCCCGGGGAATCGGAGGATTGGCCGGCTCTGTTCCGGAACACACCTGAGGCTACACCACTAGATGAGATGCCCTCATCGCAATCACCAGAGCCTGCTAGCATGGATCCCGACATCAAGGCCCTGCTGCAGGCACTGCCCACCAGGACGGACATAGAGGCCCTGATCTTAAGGCTGGAAGAGACCCATAGACGCGATATACAGGAGGTGAGAGGAGAGGTATCCACACTTACCGATCGGGTGACCTCGGGAGAAGAAACGGTGTCCTCGCTAGCGGATCGGGTGGCGGCCCTGGAGCAGTCCGGGGACCAACACCGTGAGGCGGCTGTCGCACTGCAGCTCCACTTGGAGGAGGTGGAAGATAGAAGCCGCCGCAATAATTTGCGCGTCCGCGGTATACCCGAACCCGCAGGCGCCGAAGATGTGGAAGCCAAGGTGATCGGCATCTTCCGCAGGATCCTGGATGACCCGGAGGCGGCGATAATCCTCGACAGGGTGCACAGAGCGCTTGGGCCTAAGCCGGCAGGTCAGGAGAGACCACGTGACGTGATCTGCCGCCTACAACGCTACGGGCAGAAGGAAGACATCCTACGCCAGGCCTGGGACTGTGGAGACATTGAGGTGGACGACGCGCAGGTGCGGATCTTGCCGGACCTCTCCAGAGCCACCCTACGTCGCAGGGCTATGCTACGACCAGTCTTGGAGCTCGCTAGGCAGACGGGCCACACATATCGTTGGGGTTACCCGCTGGCGGTTACTTTCCGTAAGGACGCCGACGCCTTCACTTTGCGGAGCGCTACAGATCTCCCGGCACTCTTCCGGTTCCTGGGATCAGACCCGATTCAAGTGCCAGACTGGCCCCAGCTCATCTCCCGCCAGGTTGGCCGCTCGGGAGCAGCAGCATACCGGGGACCCGTGATGCAGCGCCCGCAGAGAGGCAGACGGCGACGCAATTCAGCCCGAGGAGGAGCGGGACGTGAGTAGGCCTTGAGCCACTTCTTAAATTCACCACCTTTGCCTAAATGCTGCCCCTGCCGCGGAGACTCTAATGGACCTCCATGCGGCCCCCCCCCCCATTTACCAGATGCTTCATGGATGGGTCCTGTGCCCTGGGACGCCTTGGGAAGCGCTGCAGGGTTGATCCCCCCCATCCACCCCTCCCTTATGGTGACGTTATTTAATACCCCCTGCACAGAAGACCAAGCCTTGGGGCATAACCTCTGGCCATAGACTTGGTGCCCCCCCCGGCTACATCCAGAGACTATCCCTTATCCCCGGACTGTGGCTGGCAGGGCCTGCTGAAACGGAGGGAATGGACCCCCGGTGGAGTGCCCCATTCTGGGAGGGGGATCCCTAACGGAGACTTGGGTGGTGTTTGCCTGGGACTGCGGGGACAAAGACATTGACCGTAATACGGATCCCCTTCCACACTCAGGATAATGGAGGGGCACGCTGATCCCAATTTTTTGATAACCAGGATGTGCGGGCTGGTGATGGGGGGGCCCAAGCTTGGGGGAACGGATACAACTTGGGATGTGGATCTTGCGGGAGGAGGGGGGGCTACATGGGAAGTCTGGGGTGAAGATCCCCGACTGGGGACCATCGCTCTTCAACAGCAGGGAGACACTTCACCCCAGTCCTGATACTTGCACTGCTCCGGAGCCTTTTTATCTTGGAACACTACATTATCCTGTGGCCGGGACCTTCCTACATCATTGTTTTTCACTCACCACCGGGGTGCCCTGGGGGAGGGGGAGGGGGACTACCCAATTGGAGAGGGGGCGGGGTTGGCAGGGTGGAGGGGTGAACGTTTTGACTCTCGGGGAGTGGGGTTCAGGGCTCTGGTCCATATGACACCCTGGGAGCATCATTTGCACTTCTAACATAGATTTATGTGGGTTTATTTTACTGTTGGTTAACCTGTTTTGACAGACTTATCTGCTGCTAACACTATTACTGTTACTGACTGTTCGGTACGTACTGGTTCATGTTTTGGTTATATATTATAATGTATGTTTTGGCCAGGGTGGAGTGGGGAGGGTCGGGAGCTTGCTGACGACCCCTGCTCAGCCCATCTCCCCCACTTAGGACTGCACTCGGTTGCCGGGCCTTGTACCGGAGAGTGCTTATAGCCGTTTTTTGGCTACATTAGTTAATACCACTTGGAGGCCCCATCTGGTGCCTACCACTGAAATTCTCCCCTTATCTATACCTGTCCCCTCTTCTTCTCTCCTCTCCACTAACCACTCGGCTTCTCCTCTCTTCTCCACCTTAACCTCCTAAACCCCCCCCCCCCCTATTGCACAGACCTCCCCCCCCCCCACTGCGCGAGCATGGATGAGAATACTGTGATCTTGCTTAACGTAAAGGGCCTCAATACGCCCGAAAAGAGGCGTATGCTGCTACAAGATATGCGACGGCTGGGTGCGGATGTGGTGCTCTTGCAGGAGACACATTTTAAGGAATGTAATCTGCCCCTCTTGCAAAACAGATTCTATCCTACAACGTACCACTCTCAATACTCAGAGGCCAAGTCCAGGGGGGTGTCCATCTTAGTATCGGCAAAGGTGCCGTGGAAGCTCATAGATGCCCAGACGGATAGGGAAGGGCGCTACCTCTTTCTGAAAGGCCAGATAGGAGACAGGACAGTGACGTTCGCTAACTTCTATGCACCGAATTCCCAACAGGACACGTTCCTTAGGAGACGCCTGGGCCAACTCAGACGCTTCTCGGAGGGCCATCTTATAGTTGGGGGGGACCTGAACGTCCCCCTCATTCCGACTGAAGACACATCCACCGGGAAATCCTCCCTGACACGAGACACTCTTAAACGCATTGACGCTGCCCTACATACTATGCAACTGATAGATACTTGGCGCCTTCTGCACCCTGGAGACAGGGACTATACTTTTTTTTCGAAACCCCACCAGACGTACTCAAGACTCGACTACTTCCTTCTGCCACACGGACAATTGGACGCGATCCGGGGGGTCACAATTGGCTCGATCACGTGGTCGGACCACGCCCCGATCACCCTGAAATACTCCATCTTAGAAAGTACCAGAGGCCAGAGGCCACCGTGGCGGCTTAATGAAAGCCTCCTACAGAACACCGAAGTTATGACGGAGATAGTAGGGGAGCTGGGGCACTATTTCTCTGCCAATATTGTACCTGATGGCGACATGGGGGTGATTTGGGAGGCCCATAAGGCGGTGATCCAAGGAATACTGATTAAGCACGGCGCGCACCTAAAGAAAGAACGCGCGGCGCAACTCGACTCACTCCTTGCCAAACTTCGCGTAATGGAAACAACACACAAAACGGACCCTAATAGGCAGACGGGTGCGGAGCTTGATGTAGTTCGAGCACGGGTGACTGATCTTTTGCATTTTAAGGCCAAGGCGGCCCTACAAAAATGCCGGCGCGTTATATACGAATCGGGCAATAAATGTGGTAAATTATGGGCTAACACGATACGGGCTCGGCGACTGGCCTCGTATGTACCTCACGTCCTGTCATCGAGAGAAACGCCCCAACACATTACGCGAGAATTCCGGCAATACTATGCGTCTCTATACAACCTGGACAAACCTCCCCCTACACGAGAAATGATAAGAGACTACATTACCACATCTTTAATGCCCACCCTGCCTCCAGACACTAGGCAAACCCTAGAGGAACCTATCACACTTACTGAGCTCCAAAGTGCGCTGAAGAGCGCCAAGCCAGGGAAAGCCCCAGGCCCCGACGGCTTTACGGTGGCATACTATAGGTCCCTGCTCCCATCAGTAGGCCACCACATGGTAAGGCTATTTAACGACCTAGGCTTGGGGAAATCCCTTCACGTCACCACACTCCAGGCCCAAATCTCCGTTATTCCAAAAGAAGGCAGGGACCCAGCTAACTGTGGCAGTTACCGCCCCATATCCCTCCTCAACACTGACCTCAAACTGTAAACTAAGATCTTGGCTTTCAGAATTCAGAGCCGGAGGTGGCTCTGAATTCTGAAAGTATATAGTATACAGTATATAGTATACAGTTTGATAGACAATTGATAGACCTAGACCTAGACCAAGTGGGCTTTGTACCTGCTAGGGAAGCCCGCGATAACACGGTTAAGGTTCTTAACCTTCTACACATAGCCTCCTCTAGAAAGACCCCGTGCCTTTTTTTAGGAACTGATGCCGAAAAGGCATTTGACCGGGTCAACTGGCAGTTCATGATGTCCACCTTGGAACACATAGGTCTAGGGGAGAAAATGAGGAACTAGATATCAGCGATATATAGGGGCCCGACGGCGAGGGTTCGGGTCAATGGGGCACTGTCAGAAGCATTCCCTATCACCAACGGGACAAGACAGGGGTGCCCCCTGTCACCCCTGTTGTTTGCCCTATCCCTTGAGCCCTTCCTATGCCATGTGCGGCAGAATCCCGCAATCACGGGTATACGTGTCTCAGAAACACAATACAAGGTCTCCGCCTATGCGGACAACCTCCTGTTCACCCTCACAGACCCGGACACATCTCTTCCGGCTCTCATGCGGGATTTTGGGGTCTATGGCATACTCTCCAACCTGAAAATAAACATGACAAAGTCAGAGGCAATGGGGGTGGGGGTCCCACAGCAACAGCTCGCCCGGCTGAAGGCTAAGTTTAGCCTGAAGTGGACGGAGGTTGCGTTGAAATATTTAGGGACGCAGATACCCCCCTCGCTATCACAGCTATATAGATTGAACTTCCCGCCCCTCCTGACAGAAGTCAAGAAACTGTTGGTACAGTGGACGGGAGGCCTGCACTCCTGGCTGGGAAGGGTCAACATACTAAAGATGACGATTCTGCCCAAATTCCTATATCTCCTGCAGGCCCTCCCGATTCGGATTCAAGGGACGTACTTCCGACAAATTCACTTTGCCTTTTCCCAGTTCCTGTGGGCTGGGAAGAAGTCAAGGATACACAGGGGGATCTTGTCCCTACCTAAACAGTGCAGTGGTCTGGCGCTACCGGACGTTCGTACATACTATCAAGCCACACACCTGGTTAGACTGCTTGACTGGTGCCGACACTCGCACACTAAACTCTGGACACGGGTGGAGCAGAGCCAGTGCACGGTCCCACTTCACCGAGCCCTCTGGTGCCTTACGACACCCCCCATGCCTGCAATGAGACACCCCCTGGTGGGGAACACAGTGAAAGTATGCGCGGACCTTTTTGAGAAATTCTCCCTTTCGTCTCGGACCTCTCCTCTCAGACCTATCGTTGGCCTCCCCCTTTTTGAACCAGGCCTGCAAGACGGGAAATTTCTCGACTTGGCGAATAGGGGCCTTTTCCAAGCCTCGCATTTTAGCTCGGGGGAGAGGTGGAGATCGACGGGAGAGCTGATGGACCCTGATGGTGAATATCGACTAGACTTCTTGAGAGCGCAACAATTAAAACATTTTTTAAGTAGTCTCCCGACCCCTCCGACAGTTCAGGTCCCGTTGACGACCCTAGAGGAACTCTGTAGTGAACAGGGGGTACTCCCCCACGCTCTGTCCCTGACGTACGCGCTACTCAATACTCCTCCAGGAGAGTACCAGATCCCGGCCCTAGCTAAATGGCAGAAAGAACTAGGCACGTCATTTACAGCCAACAAAAAACTAAATATAGTTCGCTTCACGCATAAGTCATCTGTCTGTGCGAAAACACAAGAGACGAACTATAAAATACTCACACGCTGGTATAGGACCCCAGACCTGTTAAACAAACTGTTCCCTGACACCGCAGCCACCTGCTGGAGATGCCAACAAGATAGGGGCACCATGTTACACATATTTTGGTCCTGCTTGCGGATTAGGGGCTTCTGGGGAGAGGTGCGCCGGATCACACAACAATTTACGGGAAGTATAGTACCGGACGACCCGGCCTACTTTCTCCAATCGCCTTTCAGGACAACCTTGGAGAGAGCGCAGCTCCGCCCATTTCTCAGGAAACACACGTGATCCTTTAAGATCCCTCCTCTTCCACCATGGCCTCAGTTATTGTGTTTCCTCCGCCATGGTGGAAGCATCACAGGGAACCAGGGAGCTGTCTCTCTCCAGGCGGAGAGTTTTGTTGAGCTTACCTTTCTTTGTATATTGTTGGCGGCGACCATCCTGACCCCTCTTCACGGGGAGGGGGCGCTCAGGAGTCCCCAGACGCTCCGGTTCAGCGGAACTTTCGGCCTCCCAGGGGACGGTGTCGTTGTGCCCAGGAACTGCGGTAGAGGTCCAGGTGACCGAGCGGTAGCCGGCGCAGGTCGGCGGTGGTCCGCATTCTCAGTTCCGGGTCCCGGCTGGCGACCGCGTCACGCACGGTGACGCCGTTTTCCGGGGGGGCATGGCGCTGCTGGTTCCCAGCGCCTGGAACGCAGCATCTGTGGGGCAGGTCAGGTGACCGGTACTTCCGTTTCCGGCCCCCGATGATGACGCGGGCGGCCGGGAAAATTTAAAATGGAGTCGTTCTCCAGCTACTTGTGTGACTGCGCTCTACAATGGAGGAGAGACAGACAACACCGGCGGATACAGGCGCTGCAAGCACCGGTCAGGCCCAGGTAAGAGGGGTACAGCGGTGCCTTTTATTCTTACTATATTGGGCCTAATTTTGTGTTATTGTTGTTCCTCCCTGAGGGAGCCTGTGGTTACCAGTCCAGGTTAACGCTCTTGGTCTGTATAACCGTTAGTGGTGGTGGCACTTAGTCCAGGCCTTTGGTTTTATTCTGATGGCGGCACTTGGGTGTTTAAAAAAAAAAAAAAATGGAGATGGTAACTTTGGGTTCATCTCGTTACAGGAAAAATCTACAACCAAAGCTAGGCACTTGGATACACCCAGGAAATGCCCGTCTTGCAAAAATCCTTTAAGGGATTCTTGGCAAAAGCCAATGTGCAGATCCTGCATTAAAAATCTGGTGGAAGAGGAAACTTCACAACAGTATAAGGACCTTTTTTCCTCAGTCCAGGAGCTGGCAAGCTCCTTAGGCTCAGTGAAGGATATGATCACACAAGGCTCCGCAAGTTTGGGGGAGCCACAGCAGCCACCACCTAGTCCGAAAATCCCAGTTTCGGGTCAAACAGAGGGGGATTCGGCAGATGAAGGGACTAGTACTCTCCCCTCTCTCAGGGATTCAGATGAGGAGGAGGAGGAAGAAGATAGTAGCAAAAACTCAAAGTTTAAATTGTCATTAGACGAAGTGGAGGACTTACTCAAGGCAATTTATGTTACCCTGGGTATCCAGGAAGAGAAGGTTCAGTTATCCATACACGATAAGATGTATCAGGGGCTGGATGAGTCTAAAAGCCGGGTTTTCCCGGTCCACAAAGTCCTCTCGGACACCGTCAAGAAGGAATGGAAGGACCCTGAAAGGGCCCCCTTTTTTTCAAAGACCCTTAGAAGAAGGTTTCCATTTGAAAGCGGTGAGACAGAGGTGTGGAACAAAAAGCCTAAAGTAGACGCAGCTTTCTCACAGGTGTCTCGTCATACAGACCTGGCTTTTGAGGACATGGGGGTCCTGAAAGATCCGATGGACAAGAGGGCAGATTCCCTCCTAAAGAAGGCCTGGGATTCTACTGCAACCAGTCTGAAACCAGCCATGGCCGCCACAATAGTCGCCCGCAATCTAGAGTGCTGGGTTGAGAAATTAAGGAGTCATGTCGAGGCAGGCACCTCAAGAAAGGATCTATTAGATTCCTTCCCCTTAATCTTAAAAGCCATCAAATATATGGCAGATGCTTCTGCTGAGTCCATTAAAATGGCTGCAAGGTCAGCAGCCCTGGTGAACTCAGTCAGGCGAGCAGTTTGGTTAAAGACCTGGTCGGGTGATATCCCCTCTAAGGTCAAGCTTTGTGGTCTGCCTTTCTCAGGGGACCTTTTGTTCGGTCAGGACCTAGAAAAAGTTCTTGACAGAACGGCGGATAAGAAGAAGGCTTTCCCCCCTAAAAAGGGTCAGAACCCTAAGAAAAATTTTCGTCCTTTTCAACAGTCCCATAAGAGTAAGGAAGAAAATAAAAAGAGATGGGGGTCCCAAAGAGGGAGAGGTAGAGGAGGTATCTTATTTAAAAACCCCTCAGAACCAACTACCAAAAGCAAGTGACGATCTGCTTCCGGTGGGAGGAAGACTGGCTGCTTTTCTCCCACAGTGGAAACAGATGACCACGAGCCCCTTTGTGGAAAGAATCATTACGGAGGGGTACAGTCTGGAATTTTCAGAGTGTCCCCCAACGAGGTTCTATGTCACAACCCTTCCCCGGGACAAAGAAAAAGCTACTGCAATGACGAACCTGTTACAGGATCTGATGAGTCAGAGAGTGATAATACAGGTCCCAAGACATCAAGAGGGTCAGGGTTTTTATTCCCACATTTTTTTGGTCAAAAAACCCTCAGGCAAATTCCGCCTGATCTTGAACCTAAAAATGTTAAACAAGTCGATAAAGTACAAACGGTTCCGGATGGATACGATTTATTCAATAACAAAGCTGTTGACACCCGGTTGCTTCATGGCATCTCTGGACCTCAGGGATGCCTACTTGCACGTCCCGATTGCCCAAGCATCTCAACAGTTCCTCAGACTGGCAGTAGACCTGGGGAACAGGATATGGCATCTTCAGTTCAGAGCCCTCCCTTTCGGGTTGTCGTCCTCACCCAGGATCTTTACCAAGATCATGGCAGAGGCCCTAGAACCACTGAAGCTCAAAGCGATCTCGGTCATCCCATACTTGGACGACCTACTGTTTTTTGCGGACTCCCGGGATCAGCTTGCGACCAATCTGCAGTCGTCGCAGGTTTATCTTGGAAGTCTCGGCTGGTTACTAAACCGCGAGAAATCGAACTTGATACCTTCTCAAGAAACAAGGTTTCTGGGGTACAACATAGATTCGATCCTTCAGAAGGTCTTTTTACCTCAGGAAAAGATAGAGAAGGTCATGGTGGCGGTGGCTCAAGTACAGACAAACCAAGGGGTGTCAGTCAGGACAGCAATGGCCGTCCTGGGGCTGCTTACAGCCTCAATTTCGGTGGTCCCATGGGCGAGGTTACACTCTCGTCCTCTCCAAATGAATATTCTTCAGTCTTGGTCACACCAAGAGTCACTAGAGAGACGTTTCAGGTTAACTTCAAACGTAAAACGAGCACTCTGGTGGTGGAGAAACCCGGTAAATTTGAACAAGGGTCTTCCATGGGTATTCCCAGTAGGAAAGCGTTTAACAACAGACGCAAATTCCTGGGGTTGGGGGGCCCATCTAGAGGGACAGACTGCCCAGGGCGTCTGGTCCAAAACAGAGTCCAGAAGATCCTCAAACTGGAGGGAGTTGAAAGCAATATTTCTAGGGCTTCAAGCTTTCCATCAGTTGGTGAAGGGTCAACATGTGCAGGTCCTGTCGGACAACACCACGGCAGTGGCATATGTCCTAAAGCAGGGGGGGACCAGAAGCAGAGGCCTTATGCAACTGGCCAACCATCTCCTCTCATGGGCAGAGCGGAACGTAGCATCCCTATCAGCGGTGCACCTAAAAGGGTCTCAAAACCTATTAGCAGACCTGCTAAGCAGGAGAAGCATACTAGAGGCAGAATGGAGCTTAAACCCGGAGGTCTTCAGGGCAATCGCTCAGGAGTGGGGCCAGCCACAGATAGACCTGTTTGCCAACCAGCAGAATGCGAAAGTGCAAAGGTTCTTCTCTCTCCACAGAGAGGACCAGGCAGTAGCCATAGACGCACTAGCTCAACAATGGCACTACCAGCTGTCTTACGCCTTCCCCCCCTTCACTCTGATACCTCTAGTCTTAAGGAAATTCAGGGAAGAGAAATCCAATCTGATCTTAATCACTCCGTATTGGCCAAAAAGACCGTGGTTTGCATCTCTTCAGAGGTTAGCCACGAAACCACCGTGGAAACTTCCACTCAGGAAAGACCTACTGTGTCAGGGTTCTGTGAACCATCCAGAGGTAGAACGCTTGCAGTTGACGGCCTGGTTTCTGAAGAGGACCTCTTAAGAGCTAAGGGGCTCTCTAATAAAGTGATAAGAACTTTGCTGGACAGCAGGAAGCCGGTGACCAGAGCAATTTATCTCAAAGTTTGGCGAAAATTCAACTCCTGGTGTACCTCCAAAAACTTCCAGATTAATAGTGTAATTTCCGTTGTAGAGTTTCTTCATGCAGGAATGGAGAAAGGGTTAGCAATTAGCACCCTAAAAACTCAAGTGGCAGCCCTGTCGGTTTATTTAGAAAGGACTTTATCTAAAGAACATTTAATTTCAAGATTTTTCAAGGCACTAGGTCGGAGTAGACCGATAGCCTTTAGAACTTTTCCCAATTGGGATTTATCAATTGTGTTGCAGGGTCTCACGGGGGCCCCGTTTGAACCCTTAAGGGAGATTTCTTTGAAGTATTTAGTTCTAAAAACAATTTTTTTGGTAGCCATAACGACCGCAAGAAGGGTCAGCGAAATCCAGGCTTTGGCAGTTACAGAGCCTTTCTTAAGAATTTTGCCGGACAGAATAGTTCTCCAAACTGATCCAGCTTTTCTCCCTAAGGTCTCATCAACCTTTCACAGGTCTCAGGAAATAGTCCTTCCTACCTTCTCCTCAACTCCCTCTAATGCAGGGGAAGAGAATTTTCATACTTTGGATGTAAGAAGGTGTGTGCTTCAATACCTCGCGGTCACCAAGGATTTTAGGAAAACCAACGCCTTGTTCGTGATATTTTCAGGATCCCGGAAAGGGGAGAAGGCCTCCAGAAGTACATTGGCCAGATGGCTCAAACAAGCCATTGCCGAGGGTTACCAAGCCAAAGGAGAGGTGCCTCCTTCAGGAGTGACGGCCCATTCAACAAGATCTACGGCAGTTTCCTGGGCCGAAAGGGCCGGTGCCACGCCTGACCAGATCTGCAAGGCAGCTACATGGTCCAGCTATTCAACTTTTCTACGGCACTACAGGCTAGACTTACTGTCCGCTGCAGATCAGGCCTTCGGCAGAAAGGTGCTGCAAGCAGTGGTCCCACCCTAGGGTAAGTTACTCGGTTATCCTCTCCAAGGTTGTCCTGAAAGGCGATTGGAGAAAGGCCTAGTTAGACTTACCGGTGACGGTATTTCTAAGAGCCTTTCAGGACAACCGCTAATTTCCCTCCCTAGGTATTTTGAATAAAAAGATTGTTTGAAATGTCTATCATGGTTTTGTTGTGGTTGTTCTGTGCTTTATTTTCCAGTGGGCGGAGACCACAATAACTGAGGCCATGGTGGAAGAGGAGGGATCTTAAAGGATCACGTGTGTTTCCTGAGAAATGGGCGGAGCTGCGCTCTCTCCAAGGTTGTCCTGAAAGGCTCTTAGAAATACCGTCACCGGTAAGTCTAACTAGGCCTTTCTTCTACACGCAAATGACATGTCACCTAAGGTGTACAAAAAATCAGTACTGCGCCACCTCCTGGACGCAGCCAAAGCCTGCGTCCCCCTCCTCTGGAAGTCCCCTCAGCCGCCGACTATTGCTATGTGGCTACATAAAGTGGATGAGATCAGTCGTATGGAAGATCTAATACTATCTGGCCAGCAGAGAGAGGAGGCATACTCGGAAACATGGCAACTATTTAATATCTTCAGATACTCTGAAGAAGGCCAGAGACTCAGGGAGACAGACTGCAGCCTGCCGCCTCCTTCGTAGTTGAGTCACATACCGATGAGGTAATTTGACGGACTGAGATTAAGTTAGAAAACAAAACTTAAAATACGCCCTTAGGGGTGCTTTTGAATTTAAACTTGCCATTCTCGTGCAACCCCCCCCCCCTTATATCCCCTCCTCCCCTCTCTGCTTCCCCCTCTTTCTTTCCTCTATCCTTTTTCTATCTACTACTACTCTATTCTACTGCAGAATACGGAAAATGGGATGGGGAACCGGCTCGCTCGAGACCGATAGATGAGGGACAGATGGACAGTGAAAGATTGTTCCTAGGGATATACTTGTCATAGAATGTCCACACCTCTGTTAATACCTGCACTCGTGGCTGTTATGTGCTCTGTATGGAATGTCTGTATGCAACTTATTATGACTGTATGTTGATGGTCCGTGAGGACTGGTTTCCCTTTCTGATGATAAATAAAAAAAAATCTATTACTGTAAAATAAGACAATATACAGTAAAAGGAGAGTCTGCTCAGCAGTTGGTGACACATGTGGACTCAGTTGTACAATTGTTGGCCACAAGAAGAACCTATTTAGGGGTCCACACAGAGGTGAGGTGATCCTGTGTATACTTGGTTTGCTTACATGTTTAAAACTAGACCAAAGGTACAACACATTTATTGATCTTTGGGAATGTATAAAATCCTGTGTTCTGCTTAGAGGGGTTGTTTAAACCATCAATAGTCCCACAAATTGATTAAAGAATGTAAATCATATTCCTCTTTCAGGCCTCTAATCTTTTTACATCATGTTTATGTTTTCTTCATTCTCGTAGGGCGTCATGAAGCTTTAACACGGGAGCAGCAAGTCAGCACCCAAGCCACACCCCCACGGGATGTTGATGAAGATCAGCCTGCCACCACATCTGGTAAAGTATCATATACCACAGCTTCAGGTAATCTAGATGTAGGCCTGCATAATTTTAATACATGGTTTGGTCACACATTTCAGGAGCTGGTGGTGGTTTTGATACCTACAGTGCCCAGCTGATGATTGCTGATGTGTTGGCGTGCAGGGAAGAGATAGAAGAAATTCATCTTGCGAATAGAGACATTATCCAGAGAACCAGAAGGGTGGAAACCAAGTTAAAAAATATGATGGATGTTCTGGGGAGGGTTTGATTTTTTGGGTTCGACATTTTTATATTTTTGTGTTTGCATGTTTTTAAATTCCAAATTTCTGTCTCTAATTGCCAAAAAAAACGATTTGCTGTTTTATTTTTTATTTTTTTTATTTAAAGCAGAGATACAGCTGTCCCACAGGGACCCAAACAACATACATTCACAGTTGCATGGTAAGGAACTGGTAGCAAGGTACAGGGTACACAAAGAAGAGAGGAAAATACAGAGAATTAAATTCCCCGTTGAAGTGTTTCCCACCTTGAGTCAATGCCAGGCGCATCCCTATCTGGGGCTACGCGACGGCTCCCATGTGAGTAGCCTGAGTGAATGTGCCCTCGTGCATCGGGGGTTCCCACAGCTGCGTCTGATTAGGCCCATGTCCGGATCCATAAGGGCCAGCCGGCTCCGCATTTTTAAAGAAAGATTAAGGGAAGAGAAAAAAGGTAGATCAAGGGATGGAAAGAGAAGACTCAGGGTGTAAAGAGAGAGAGAGGGAGAAGGCCAGGAACTGCTCCCAGCCCAAAGAAGGGAGGGGAGGGGGGTTGTCCTCACAGTAGGGGGGGTAGGGGGGGAAGGGAACATCAAACAGGTAAGGTGGGTGGGACAGGCACGGGCCATGGACCACTTCATGTGGTCTCGCAGGGACCGGTAGGTTCCTCTCCCGTCTCGGGGTCTCAACATCCAGAGGGAGGGGAGTCGGCGCCTGCACTAGCCTGATCTGTGTCCTGTGCTTCTCCTCCAAGGTTCCGCCCCTCTTCCGAGTATCTGAACATATTCCACAATTGCCATGTGTCCGTATAAGTCTCCTGTCTATGCTGACTAGTGAGTATCAGGTCTTCCATCTGACCTATCTCATCTACCTTTCGGAGCCACTGGGCTATTGACGAGGGGCTCGACGACTTCCATTTCAGGGGGATGCAGGCTTTGGCTGCATCTAGCAGATGCCGCACGACTGATTTTTTGTAGATCTTAGCTGGAATGCTTGTCGCATGTAGCAGGAAAAAGGCCGGGTCGTCGCCCAACGCCTGGTCTGTGAATTTCTGAGTTATTCGTCTGACCTCCCTTCAAAAGTCCTGTAATTTACTGCATGACCAGATTGTTTGGTCTGCAGGCGGGGTAATCAATATATTATACGTCAGAGAAAGCGCATGGGGGAGTGCCCCAGACTCCATACAGAGTTCCTCGAATGTAGTGGGTGGTATGGCTGCAGTATCTGGTGGCGACAGACAGCCCAGAAAATGGCTGAGCTGTAGCGCTCTCATGTAGTCCAGGCCGAAAGGGCCGGCGGGGTCCATAAGCTCCGCCGCGCCCTTCCACCTATCTCCTGAGCTCAGGTGTGACGCCTGGTATAGTCCAGCGGTCCGCAGTTCCATGAACTTCCTGTCAGTCAGACCCGGAGGGAACATGGGATGGCCTATCACCGGTCTCAGAGACGAGTTTTGGGGCGGACTGACCATTAAGTCACTCAGGCACTGCCGGAGGGCCCCATGCCACTAGGGGGCCCCATCACTGTTGCCAGGCTCAGTAAAACCAGGGACTGTATGTAAAAATCTGTGTTTTTTTTTACATCTGTCCCTGATGTCCAAAACTGACATGCTTTTGATGTGAAAATCCTGAGATTTTAGCTGCCCTGTCTCTGCACTGCCTCCTGGCGTGGTGACCATCAGTAAGCCCAGGGGCCCCATAATCTTCTATTGCCCGGGGGCCCCATGAGTTGTCAGTCCGCCCCTGTACTCCATTCGCCCTGACCCTGGCCGTTGGGTGTACATACGCCGCCCTCACCCAGTGCAACATCCGGGGACCAAGACCTATATGTTTCAGTGTTGCGAATAAAAACCGCCAGCTGACTTGGTCAAATGCCTTTTCGGCGTCTGTCCCCAATAGGACACAAGGCAGTTTGCCCCTGGCCGCGACGTGCAATAGGTTAAGGACTTTGGTGGTGTTTGTCTCTGGCCGGGACAAACCCCACCTGGTCTAGATGTATCAATCCCGGTATATGTTGCTGTAGCCTAGAGGCCAGTATTTTTGTAAAAGCTTGAGACCTGTATTGAGAAGAGAGATCGGCCTGTAGCTCCCACACTGTGACGGGTCTTTATCTTCTTTGGGTATTACAGAAATTTGCGCTTGTAGGGTGTCTGCATGAAACAGTCGACCCGTTTCCCGCGTGTTGTAGAGTTTACCCATATGTGGTCCCAGGGGAGAGATTAGGGTCTTGTAGTAAAGCGCCAACAGCCCATCAGGGCCCGGCGCCTTACCCGATTTCGTGACTTTAAGTGCGAGCTGCAGTTCCGTTCTCTTCTGGGTCCGGCATGTGGGAGCTCTCAATGTACTCCCCCGTGGGGTCCCCTTCCAGGGTTTGCGTCTGCAGGGAATCGTAAAAGTCCCTAAATTCCTGTGCTATCAGTCGAGGGAGCACAACTTTCTGTCCTGCTGGAGAGACCACGTGAGGGATAAACGCTGCTTGACATTGGGTCTGTAACGCCCGGGCTAGGAGTCTGCCGCATTTGTTCCCGGACATGTACCCCTTCCTCCTGCAGACTTGCAAGGCCGCCTTTGCCTTAAAACGCAGAAGGTCGGTTATCTGAGACCTGGTCGCGTCAAGGTCCGACCCTAGTTGTGTGGTCGGTGCAGCTTTATGGGAGGCCTCCAGGGTTTATAGTTTACTCAAGAGGGCGTTCAGTTGGGCAGTACGCTCCCGTTTCAGCCTGGCACCATGTTTTATAAGCACACCTCTAATTACAGGCGTGTGGGCCTCCCACACCAGCCCGGGGTCGCTCTCCGCCGTCACGTTGGCCGTGAAATAATGACCGATCTCCGCCACCACGTCTGCTAATACGTCGGGGTCCTGAAGCAAGCTATCATTAAGCCTCCACACTGGCTGCTGTGTAGCCCTGGAGTCAGATAGGGCATACTTCAGCATGATCAGGGCGTGGTCTGACCATGTTATCGACCCGATCGAGATGTCCCGGATTGCGCGAAGTTGCTTGTGGGGGATCAGAAAGTAATCGATTTCTGAGTACGTATGGTGTGGCTTGGAGAAGAAGGTGTAGTCTCTCTGTCCTGTATGGAACAGTCGCCACGCGTCAATCAGTTGTGCTGTGTGTAACGTTGTGTCTATACGTTTGCATGCGTCCCTGGTAAGTGATGACAGACCCGAGGACGTGTCCTCTGTCGGAGACAAGGGTACATTCAAGTCGCCTCCCAACACAAGCTGTCCCTCTGAGTATTGCATGAGCCTCTCTATGTGCCGCTTAATAAACACATCCTGGTGTGTGTTGGGGATGTATAGGTTAGCCAGTGTCATTTTCTGGTCCCCAATAAGGCCTTTCAAAAACAGGAAACGGCCTTCCCTGTCCGTCTGCATGTCCACCAGTTTCCATGGTACCCTAGCCGAAACCAGGATGATCACGCCCCTGGACTTGGCTTCAGCATAAGCTGAGTGATATGCAAGGGGGGAATATCTGTTTTTCAGTAATGGCAATTTAAGGTCTTTAAAATGGTCCGCCCTCGAGCGGTGCATGTCATGCAGCAGCATCCTCCTCTTCTCAGGTGAATTCAGACCCTTCACATTTATTGAGACAATATTTAGTAGGTCCATGGTCGCCCCTCTGTGGTGTCACAGGGAGGAGGAGGGGGGGTGGGGTCTGTCAGGGGGGGGGGGGACAAGAGAGAGAGAGTAGATAGAAAAAACTGTAGTGTACAGAAGTAGCAGATAGGAGACAGAGCTACCACGAGAGTGTGAGCAGCTAGAAGAAAAAACTAAAAGTGCCTAAAGGACAGTGGTACTCCCCAGGGCCCCCAAATATGGCCCCGGGGTTTGGAGTACCTTCCTGAGTAGGGAGACGCGTGGACAGAGCCAAGGAGCAGTCACTCGCCCTCGCCCACCCATCCCCGGCATATATGCTTAATCATGAGACGTGTACCGGAAGTAACAAAAAGGTCAATTTAATATTAATAACACATAGAAACAGCAACAAGAAACAAGGAAGTAAATGCACACAGTTACTAGCACCAATAACAAAAACGGTCAATCAAGCTCTGTGCAATTCAATTCAATACCCGCGTTCAAAGAATGCAAACCACCCATTGCGTAACATGCCAGCCTCCCTTAAAGGTAAATGAAACTCATAAAACATGTAACAGTAACCCCTTCTTCTCCGCAGCAGGCCGATCCCAATCAAACTTCTCAGTTAATGTTAGTCCTTCTATCACGGGGCATGGGCATGAGATCCTGGGGGCCCTCATGTGGCCGCTACCCGCAACAGAGGGGGGGGCGCGGGGCACCCCAGGGGGGGGCCGCCAGGATCCACCTGAGGCCACAACAGCTCCACCACCCGGTCTCAACCCCCCATCCCAAACAAAAAACCACCTCATATCCACCCTCCACCTCCGCAGCATCAAACCTCTTGGAAATTCTCCTCCGGTACACAGTGTATCATGGGGCATAGTCCATCACCGCCCAGGTCACTCCGCAGCCGTACATGCATAGTCGAGTCTCCCGAGAGTTCCCAGCAGGTAGTTGCCGCCGCCCTCCCCCGGTCCCCTCCATTTTCCACTTCCGCAGCGATCCCGCTCCAGGGGGGGTCAGGGGGCGGCTAAAGACAGGCTGGGTAGACTGGCTGCTGCTGATCCCATACGGAGAAACAGGGAAGTACGGGGGGTGAGGGGGGTGGGTCATAGGTCCAGTATGCCCGCATCCACTTGGAGACATGACACTATAGGACCCCCCACGGCTGTACTCCCCGGAAGGAAGTCATACCCCCACGATGGGGGCATTGGATCGGGCATGGGCGTCAGTGCGGGAGGCAAGGGGTTGACAACCAAAATAAAAATAAATAAAAAACAAGGAAAAAGAAAAAAGGGGGGTAGTCAAGGTAAAGAGGCCAGCGGCCTACTCACGTGGCTCATCCCGCGATGCCGAGCGGTTGCTCCTCCATCCCCTCTGCCGCCGTGGCGGTGGGGGGCCGCGTTGGGCCAGCGGGCCAGGCCTACCTGCAAAATGCTGGAGCAACTGCAGCCAATCAGGAATCGGGATGGGATCAACCTCCAAGAAAGGAGTGGAAGATCCGCCGCAGTCTGCAGGTTGAAGGTGCCAGATTCTCCACGGAAGGAGGCTGAAACCGGGAACCCCCAACGGTAGGTCCTACCCTTTTGCCTGGCGAGGTCCAACACTGGTCTCAGGAGGGCTCTTCGGCGCAGCGTCGCCCGCGACAGGTCCGGAAGGATCTTGATCCGCGCGTCTCCCCTCTCCACTGCCCCGAGGTCCCAGGCGCGGCGTAAGATGGTTTCCTTCTGGGTGTAGCGATGTAGTCTACACACCACATCCCGCGGTCTCTGTGGATCTGTAGGACGTGGGCCTAATGTCCTGTGCGCTCTGTTGATCGGCATCTCTGCCTCCGGTTCCTCCAAGACCTCCCGGAAAATAGCCAACACCACCTCGGCTAGGTCTTCCGCCGATACGTCCTCAGGTAGTCCCCGGAGATGCAAATTATTGCGGCGGCTCCAGGTCCTCGAGTTCCTCCATGTGCAGTTGGAGGGAGATAGTGGTGTCTCGATGCTGGAGCTCTCCAACGCCGCCATCCGCGCTTCTAGGGAGGTCACCGAGGTCTCTCCGACCGAGACCCTCTCCGTCAGAGTGGAAACCTCTCCCCGCACCTCCTGTATGTCCCTCCGGTGCGTCTCCTCTAGTCGGAGGATTAGAGCCTCGATGTCAGAGTGCGTCGGAAGGGCCTTCAATAGGGCCCTTATGTCACAGTCCAGCATAGGCTCTTCAGGGTGGCTAACCTCCTCCATTACAGTCCACTCTGAGGCGTGCTCCGGATTAGAAGGCGCCTGGCTGGGGTCAGATGTCGCGGGGAGACGGTCTCCGGTTTGGAGAGACTGGGCCTGTTGCTTTGCTCCACGTGGTGTGTCTCGTGGCGCGGTGGCTCTAGCACCCGGGGATTTGTCTTGGAACAGGTCGTAGAAGCGCTGTTTCCCTCCCGCTGTCTTGCCCGCGGGTTTTCCTCGAGTTACTGCCCTTGTCCTCTGTTTCTTGTTAGAGTTAATTCCGGTATTTTAGCGTAGTTTGTCGGTTTTAGGCAGGTTCAGGCCAGGAGCTCCTCTGAAGTGCTGCCTTACTCAGCCATGTCCAGGCCACGCCCCCGATTTGCTGTTTTTTTAATAAAAAAATTTATAAAACAAATAAATATACCTGATTTGCTGTTTTTTTTATCAAAAAAACAAAAAAAATATACCTGATTTGCTGTTTTTTTTAGCCAAAAAAACAAAACAAAAATATATATATACCTGATTTGCTGTTTTTTTATCAAAAAAATATATACCTGATTTGCTGTTTTTTTAGTCATAAAAACAAAAAATATATACCTGATTTGCTGTTTTTTTTATCCAAAAAAACAACCAAAAACAAAAATATACCTGATTTGCTGCTTTTTTTATCAAAAAAACAAAAAAATCAAAATATACCTGTTTTGCTGTTTTTTGAATCAAAAAAAATATATATACCTGATTTGCTGTTTTTTTTTAATAAAAATATATATATATATATATATATTAGGGCTGTTACTGATCAAAATTTTTGTGTTCGATTAATCGTTTGTTTTTTTAATCGATTAATCGACTAATTTCGATTAATTATAACGCACATACAGATCCAACTACTTTTAGCTGATCTCCTTGCAGGCTGATTCCCAGTGCAGCGCCAACCACTGGAAAAATGGATAGCAGGATACAAAAAACACACAAAGGCAGCACTCGATGGGAATAGCATTAAAACTTTTATAGTCTTCAAGTTGGTAACAAAATAAATATTGCACTGGAGATAAAATCGATGTAGCTACATAAACTGTAAAAATGGTGCAAGTAATACCAAACGGTAGCAAAAGCAGTCATAAAAACACGTAGCTAAGTATGATACTGGTATAAAAATGTGTACAACGATATCACTGCTGAATCCAGGTGAGGAAGGGGTTAACATCAGTCAGTCGACATGTAGATGTCCCATGAAGGAAATTATCACAACTCCCAGTGGATGGCTGTAGAATCCCAGGTTGATAGAGGGAAGTTATAGAGGGAAGTGTAACAGCCCAGGTGTGTGGCAGATAGTAAGGTCCCGCCGGCATGTAGATACGAAGGCACAGCAAAGGAGCCCCTCAGATGGACACGGCAAGCCCCGCCGGTGTCCGAGACGTCACCGGATCTCCGACGGAACTCCCTGAAGGCCCAGAAGCCGACGGAGAGGTGAGTACCAATCAAAAGAATCTTAATCGATCAAAAAGATTTTGATCGATCAGAAAAATTAAAGATTAATCGATTAATTAAAATACAATTTTTTTTATTTTGTAATACATTCATGTTGTTATTTCTATATTTTCACATATTTTTTTTATTTTTTTTTTATTGATTAAAAAAGCAGCAAATCAGGTATATACATATTTTTTTGTTTTTTTTTTTATTTAAAAAACAGCAAATCAGGTGTATATATACACTTGACACTACATGTAGTACACTAGCAAAAATTATGAGACTAAAACAAAAATAAACACAAGCGAGACATAAGAATTTTTTCAGACATAGAATTTTAGTTGTTTTGATTAAAAATTTAAGGCAAATTGCCTTGAGATGGAATGGCCCCCCTACCCAGTGCCGATCCTGACCTCCCTGGGGCCCTAAGCAAAATGACATGTCACATTAAAGTTGAGAAGCGGGGTGGGGGGCGCTGCTGACAGTGACATGTCAGATTAAAGATTAAAGTTGAGACGCGGGGGGAGGGGGTGTTCTTCTGTCAGAAATTACATCTTACATTAAAGTGAAAAGCAGGGTATTCTGACTTCTTACCTCTTCTCCCATGCAGCCAGCAAGTTGAGAAACGGGAACGAAAATTACTTCTCATCAGACGGGGCCTCTAGTAATTTGGGTGGCCCTCTGCAGCTTTGTGGGGCCCTAAGCGGCTTGCATAGTGAGCCTATAGGGCGGATCGGCCCTGCCCCTACCCATGGAATAATCCATGTATCGATCCCGGACTGTACGGGCACTCTGGGGGGGAAAGCCAGTAAGGGGAGGTTCAAGGCCCGGCAAAGCTACATCCGTATTAAAAAGTCCAGCCTCGGGCCCAACCGTGGCCTTATAGTTCGGAGATTGTCACCTTAAATAATTATGCAACAGACAACAGGAAAATATACCACCTTTCGGGCTCTGGCCAGCCGGTAACTGAACACCCTCCTCTCTGGGGTAAGGGTGCGCTGGGGGAATGGCCTCATAAGATGGGGTCCCAGGCCAAAGGCTTCATCAGCCAAAAAGACAAAGGGCAGTCCTTCAATATTCTGATCATCTGGTGGCAATGATAGATCCTCATCTTGAAGACGAAGCTCAAACTCCGTCTGCCTGAAGGCTCCCCCATCTGACATCCGTCCATTCATCCCAACATCCACATAAAGGAGGTGCCTGCAACATGGCTACATGGCTAGAAACAAACGACTAACCAGAATGTACTAAACAGAACGAACTGAAGAACAGCAAGTCCTATGAAGAACGACCTGAAGACCAGAAACGAGCGGACAGGAACGCAATGTAAAACAATACGTCCTGACCGCACGTCCCGATAGACAAGATACGAACCCACAACCACAAACTGAACAACAGAAATCGATCTGAAAGCACGAAGACTGAAAAGCGCGAATTGTCACTCACCAAACTTTCACTAACACGCGGAAACACGATATTAGCAAAAGGAGCCCCAGGGGTGGCGCCAATGGATTCAAACTTCCCCTTTATAATGCTGTCGTATGAGCTGAACGTGACCGCATTTGAGAACGACGAGATTTGGTCTTTAACGTGTGTACGCAAAGCAAGCTTATCGAGTTTGGTCACTTTTATTCCTATGTAAACATCCCTTGTAATAGAAAAAAAGCATGACAGGATCTCTAAAATATGACATCTGGGGTCAAAAAGACCTCAGATCTCATATTTACACTAAAATGCAATAAAAAAAAATGTCCCTTTAACCACTTAAGGACCCCCGCACGCACATTTACGGCCAGAACATGGCTCGTACAGGCACAAGGGCGTACATTTACGTCCTCGCCTTCGTGCGGTTCGGGGGTCCCATCGGGACCCCCTCCGCGGCGTGCGGCGGTCCCCCTGGCTCTGGGAGCGATCGCCGACGAGCGGGCAGATGTCCGTGTTTTCCGCCCCCCCCTGCGATCGCTCCCAGCCAATGGGAGCGCTCCCCCTTCGTTTCAGTTCCTCCTCCTGTGTTTACACAGGAAGGAGGAAATGATGTCACCTCTCATCACTGCATTTAGTGTCAGTGTGACAGGCAGTGTAAAAGTCAGTTAGTGTTAGGTCCAGGATAGCCCCCCACCCCCCCTAATAAAGTTTTAACCCCCTGATCACTGCCCTAGTTAACCCTTTCACTCCCTATTGCCAGCATCACTAAGCGATCATTTTTCTGATCGCTGTATTAGTGTCGCTGTTCCCGCTAGGTAGCTATTTTTTTTATTGCGATTTTTTTTTTTACTAAAGACATGTGGCTGAATTAATTTTGGCCTAAATGTTTTACTAAAATTTAGTTTATTTGATTTTTTTTTATAACAAAAAGTAAAAAAAATTTGATTTTTTTCAAAATTGTCGCTCTATTTTAGTTTATAGCGCAAAAAATAAAAATCGCAGAGGCGATCAAATACCACCGAAAGAAAGCTCTATTTATGGGAAGAAAAGGACGCAAATTTTGTTTGGGAGCCACTTCGCACGACCGCGCAATTGTCTGTTAAAGCGACGCAGCGCCGAATTGTAAAAACACCTTGGGTCATTTAGCAGCGTATGTGTCCGGGTCTTAAGTGGTTAAGAGCATTGGGAGAAAGTGACGTTTTGTCTTCGCTTCCGCTCTGCAATGATATTGAGACAGGTGGGGGCCATCTTCCCCTCACTCGTCTCCATGTCAGCCCAGGAAAAGGATCCGATCACCTCCACCACTGCTGATGGCTTCGGTAAGTGGCGGAGTGCACCAGAGAACGTAGCGGCTCTCTCCCACCGCCGATAAAAGTGATCTTGCGGCAAACCAATGCAGAGACCACTTATCTTGAAGCGAACCACCCGTAGGGTGACCACATTTCCAAACTAACATTCAGGGACACCCCCTTCCCAAAAATCAGCTTGTGCTGTAACGAATCACAGCACAGTGATTGGACACAAGAGGCAGGATTTATGATTTCTCCAATCACAAGCAAGGGGTGGGATTGTGCTCCCCCAGGCATTCCCGGCCAGGAAAAGTACTGTCAGTGAGTAAAGCGGTGATGTGGCGGCCTTTTTTTGGGGGCATTAGTTAGGCCTGGGAGGTGGCTGTGCCAGTTTCATTCCGGGACACTGTATTGTGCCCAGGACAGACCTGAAAAAAGCGGGACTGTCCCGGGCAATCCGGGACACGTGGTCCCCCTAACCGCCCACTCTTGAAGAGGATACCAGGGTTATGGGAGCTAGCTCCTACCATAACAACGGTATTCCTCTTCAAAGTAGCAATGTAAAACGACGGTGGGCAGTCCGGAAGTGGTTAATTTACTAATAGGGTTTCCTCGCTGCTATCTGTTGCAGGTGCAGCTAGTCTTTCCGTCTACAGGTGGTTCTGTGCTATTGTTACATGAAAAGCGGAGGCTCCTAAGAGAATGAAGCCCCCAACCAGGGTACCTTCAGGTTTCTTGGCAAAATGCCTAAAAATTGCCCAAAAATTGTATACAAGCTAGCAGGTGGATCAAGACTGCTTTTTAGTTACACAAAGCCACAGGTTTTTATTGTGCACAATTGCAACCTTCTGGCCACCGATGTCCTTATAAGGGACAAGGTGCTGTAGATCAGGACTATTCCATATAGCTAGTTTTACATAACTGAGCAACATAGGGAGTATCAGCTTACAAGGTTTCTGGTTGTATGAACAGTTTATTTATTTTTTGCACTTGTGCAACAGATACAATAAAACACTTTCATTCGTATATTGAACATATCAAAAGGAAGCAAATATAAAAAATGTATTGTTAGAGTTTATATGCAATTTAGAGTGAAACGTTAGTCAAAAAATTAAGTCCTGCTTGATCACTTTATGCTATCCCCTTTTGCAGGTTTAGTTATGTAAAACATTATAAATAAGTGTCTATACTGTTTAACCCTTTCACTGCCAGGCCCTGGGCACCACTTTTAAACTTAGCTAGCCAAATATTTATAAATTGCACCTTTTTGAGAAATAGTGAAAATCGGACGTACGCAAAAATGTCTCTAAAAATCGGGAAGACACCATCAGTTAATCAAGGCAACCTGCACAGCACCCTTGTTTTCTCCTCACCTGCCTCTCTCCGTCAGTTTTTCAGGCTGACCCGATCGGACCCGCCAGTCTCACATGTCTGATTAAACTTGCCGATATCAATCCAATCCTATCCGCTAAGAACAGATGGATAGGGATCCATTCCTGATCCGTCTGGCGAATCGGATTGGACGCCAGTTGGGTGTAAACAGAAAAGCGGTCTGTTAACATCTGACCGCCCATAGACGAGAGTGGGATGTGTTTATATCCATTCTGCATAAGCGGAACAGACACGGACCAGCCATCTACCTGCTCTGCAGATTTCCAACTGAGCAGGCGGATTCCAACAGAGCCTGCCCTGCACGGAAGGGGGCCTAAGGCCACGTACACACGATCGAATTTCTCCGCTGAAACTGGTCCGAAGGACAGTTTCAGCGGACATATCCGATCGTGTGTACGTGCTAGTGGACATATTTGCCCAGCAGACAAATTTTAAAGCATGCTTTAAAATTTGTCCGCCGGAGACATGTCCGTCGGACAAGTTCGATGGTTAGTACACAAAAGCATCAGACCAATAACCCGCGCATGCTCAGTCAAAATAAGGGGACAGGAGCGCTCGTTCAGGTAAAACTCGCGTTTGCTTGGGACATGGCATATTCGTTATTTAAAATATCTAGTGTCTCGTTTTTTTGCGTCTTTTTTGTTCTTTGATCTCTTGCTAGAATAAACCCGTTCTATTGCTGATGCTATTTAGACTGATGTCCCATACTGAAAGGTTTCATTTTTCGCTTCAGTTTTTTGTATTTGACAATGTTTGATGTCCCAACTTTTTTTTGGTCCTCCACATTTTTTTTCTTTTTACTTAATGTTGATCTTATCTTTTTTTTTTGCAACTTATGTCAACATTTTTTTTATTTTAAAAAGGAAATATCAGTGTCTGTTTGTTAGGCAGATCTGATCCTAGCGCTCTATGGTGGTGTTAAGCATACGCTATATAAAAGGTTTGTGCAGATAAGCAGCTATTATAATAAAGAAATGTATATAAGGTAATATGTTTCTATGGTGGGAAACATTAACAGCGCTGTATGAGTTAATTTAAGTAATCAAATATCCCAAAAAAAACTCATAAAATCTGCTATGATTATCTAATAAAAATCACATTAATATATCTTTTCAATGATTAATATAAATGATAATAGTAGTAATGTCCAGAAATAAATTAATAAACATTAGCAGCAATCATATGTGTATGACGTCTGATCTGTCTGAATCATTAACATAGTCTCTTCAAAACATCCATATGTTCCTAGTGAGGGGTTAATCTTGTCTGAATCACTCTGCTCTTTGCAAGGGTGTCTCCCTTAGGAGTTCTACTCACCAGATGGTAGTGGTGTATAATGCCTGTAGAACTCAAAGATAAGATCTACTTCTCTGCTCAGATGTCCTCTTTTCCTCTTAATCTCCGCCAGAAATCCAAGAAAACATCACCCAAGTGATCAATTTTGGTTCATGGGAATATTTCATGAGTGGTCATGGAAGTGAAGAGAGAGGAGAGGAATATAGTGTAATACTATTTTTATTAAAGGTTACATGCCCCACACTAGAATATGCTTACAATGTATGAGAGATAAAAGACAGCACATCCAAAGCACTGGTATGCGGTTTAGCTGCGGTTAAGTGTGCTTGTCAGCTCGGCTTACACTGCTAAGTCCCGGGTCCAGATGACTTCCTGTGTGTATGATGAACGCTGATCGTGTAGCCACGCCCTGACGCGTTTCGTGATTGGTGCTCACGTCTTCAGAGGGCGTGGCTACACGACAAGCTCTCTGAAAATAAATAGGAACAAGGGGCGTACCACTCCGCCCCTAATTCATGACGCGACTGGCAGAGAGGACAGTGTAGGCTTGCACAGCCTTGTAAGTCCTCCCATATATGTAAAACAGCTCGCTCTGATTCGTAGGAGTCAGGGAGCTTTGCTTCAGTCTGCGCGTCATCGTTTGTGCTATTGGTTTAAACAACTGCTGAGTGAGGTGTCTCCTCAGCTTACACAAACATAGCCAGGGCCGCCATCAGGAATTTTGGGGCCCCTTACACAGCTTCAGGCATGGGTCCCCTGGAGCAGAGAACCGGGGGGGGGGGGGGTGCTGCCGCATGAAATTGAGAAGCGGGGGGCCCTTTACAAAAAGAAAAAATAAAGAAAAATATATATAAAAAAGGGGGGTAGCCGCCCGGGGCCCTGGGGACCTCTGTGCCCTTTAATAAAAAGAAAAAAAAGAGAGAGAATATATATATATATATATATATATAATATATTTTTTTAAAAGGGTGGTTCCCAACTGGGGCCCCGGGGACCTTATTTTTTTTTTATAGAAGGAAATTACAAAAAAAGGGGGCTTTCCATTCGGGACCTCTGGGCCCTTTAATACAAAGAAACCTCTGGGCCCTTTAAAAAAAAAAAGAAAGAAATAAAAAAATATATATATAAAAAAGACATAAACATTTATTTATATAAAAAAAAAACAAGGGGGTTGCCTTCCAGGGCCCTGGGGACCTCTGGGCCCTTTAGTAAAAAATAAAAATATATATAAACAAAAATAAAAAATACAATTATAAAAAAAGGGGGTTTGACACATGGGGCCCTGGGGACCTCTGAGCCCTTTAATAAAAATGCATCTATATATTAAAAAAAAGAAATAAAATCATATAAAAAAGTAAAAAAAAATTATAAAAAAGGAGGATTGTCATCCAGGGGCCCTGGGGACCTCTGGGCCCTTTAATAATAATAATAATAATAATAATATAAATAAATAAATATATATATATATATATATATATATATATATATATGAAATATATAAAAAAAATATATTTTTTTATTAAAAAAGGGGGGTTGTCACCTGGGCCCCTGGGGATCTCCAGGTCCCTGTGGACCTCCGGACCTCTAAAAAAATAAAAGAAAAAAAATTGGCCCTTTAATAAAAAATAAAAGAAAAATATATTAAAAAAATATATTTTTTTATAAAAAAATATATTTTTTTTATAAAAAAATAAATAAAAAATAGGAGGTTGCCCTGGCCCATAGACCCCTAAAAAATGGCCTCTTAATAAAAAAAAAAAATAAAAATATATTAAAAAATATATATATATTTTTATAGAAAATAAATAAAAAAAGGGGGGGTTTCCATCCTGTGCCCTGGGGGCCTCCGGGCCCCTGTGGACCTCCGGACCTCTAAAAAAAATAAAAGAAAAAAAATTGGCCCTTTAATAAAAAATAAAAGAAAAATATATTAAAAAAATATATTTTTTTCTAAAAAAATATATTTTTTTTATAAAAAAAAGGGCTTGCCATCTGGGGCCCTGGTGGCCTCCGGGCCCCTGGGGACCTCCGGACCTCTAAAAAAAATAAAAGAAGAAAAATTGGCCCTTTAATAAAAAATAAAAGAAAAATATATTAAAAAAATATATATTTTTTATAAAAAAATATATTTTTTTATAAAAAATATAAAAAAAACACTCTATATACTAGAACAGGAACACATATGAGTAATTTAAATCAGACACAAAATACCAATGTATTTATGCCCAATAGTTGATGTTCATCTGTATTTCTAAATGTGTATACGGTAATTAGGATGAATAGGTACTGATTTACTATTCATCCCTAATAACCTTTAAAGAACATTTGTTGTTTAATATATATATTTCTGCTTCCCAAGTTATTTATTTTCATAATGCTTTCTGTCTATCCTGTCAGTATACCGACATCAAAAAATGTTACCAACTCAAATCTGAGTCGTTCGACCAGAAATACTGCATCAAATATTTGTTTTTTATAATATGGTGATGTATATTTTGATATTATTTTTTTAGGGCTGTTACTGATCAAAATTTTTGTGTTCGATTAATCGTTTTGTTTTTTAATCGATTAATCGACTAATTTCGATTAATTATAACGCACATACAGATCCAACTACTTTTGGCTGATCTCCTTGCAGGCTGATTCCCAGTGTAGCTACCAACAACTGGAAACATGGATAGCAGGATACAAAAAACATACAAAGGCAGTGCCCGATGGGAATAGCATTAAAACTTTTATAGTCTTTAAGTAGGCAACCAAATAAATATTGCACTGGAGATAAAATCGATGTAGCTACATCAACTGTAAAAATGGTGCGAGTAATAACAAACGGTAGCAAAAGCAGTCATAAAAACATGTAGCTAAGTATGATACTGGTATAAAAATGTGTACAACGATACCGCTGCTGAATCCAGATGAGGAGAGGTTAACATCAGTCTGTCGGCATGTAGATGTCCCATGAAGGGAACTATCACAACTCACAGTGGATGGCTGTAGAATACCAGGTCTATAGAGGGAAGTGATAGAGGGAAGTGTAACAGCCCTTGCGTGTGGTGAATAGTAAGGTCCCGCCGACATGCAGATATGAAGGCACAGCAAAGGAGCACTTCAGATGGACACGGCAAGCCCCGCCGGTGTCCGTGACGCAGAGGTGTATTTAGGTTTTGTGCTGCCCTAGGCCTGACTAAACTTGTGCATCCCCTAATTTAAATATGACCCACCCCTTCCTGTCACGGCCACACCCTGTGTTGTTTAAGACCCACCCTGGACACTAGTTCTGAGGGCCTGGGGGGGGGGGGCAATGTATTCCCTTAATTTACTTAGATTTCCTCTTACTTCCTGGTTGCCCATAGAGCAGGAAGTGAAGGGAAATCTTTGCAATGGGACAGGTATGGTAAAAAATAAACTGACAGGGGCTCTAACCCTCCCCTACTCTACCCAAAATGAAAAAAAAAAGTGTTGCCTATAGTTCTACTTTAAGTAAATGGTGCAGCAGAAACATATAGCACAGTGAGGAAGGGTTGTGGTCCAGGATGATAAAACAGTCAAAATTGGAAGCGCCCCGCCCCCCCCCCCACAGTTGCGAAATGCCGACCGCCTGCATACCAGAAGCAGCGCGGCCTCTTTATGGGGGCGCTAGACTAATTTTCCTAACAGTGTAGCGCAAGCCGGCGGGGACTCTTTTCGTGTTACCCCCCTGCAAAGTGCTGCCCTAGGCCTGGGCCTTGTTGGCCTAGGCCAGGATACAGCTCTGCCGTGATGTTACCGGATCTCCAACAGAACTCCCTGAAGGCCCAGAAGCCGGCGGGGAGGTGAGTACCAATCAAAAGAATTTTAATTGATCAAAAAGATTTTGATCGATCAAAAAAATTAAAGATTAATCGATTAATTAAAAGTTAATTTGCACAGCCCTATATTTTTTATTTGTAAAGAGATGCAAATGTCCTGCTAATATCCTGCTTCAATTTCTGTGACAAACGCCCCACTGATTCCTGTTGGCCTGGATTCACATCTGAGTGGGAAGTGTTTTTGTGTGGCTGATTGTGCGTCCCAGGGGAAGGCTAACCTGATTTTCAGGGAACGCCCTCCCTCCCTCCGTCATGTCTGATGGAGGGAATGCACCGCCTGCCTGTTTGTGTTTGGCTGTCTGCCAATGAACGATGGCTATCCATAGCGGCGTGCGGCGCCTTTATTTGCGCTTCACGCCCAGATTATTATCCCTAGTTCCGGGTATGCGTGCGCATCTGCTGGGACGCACGGACCGGAAGTGATGTCAGAGGTCGCGTGTGACCTTTCACTTCCGGTAAGGGTGTGCGTTTAAAAGCGGCGCTGACAATCTCCATGTCAGACGCCGCTCTGGATGCGTGAGGTGTACCATCATCTTCAGAACTTGTGGCACATTTAAAGTGGAGGACTTTATATGCTATAACTTTTTTAGTTTCAACTTTCAAAGCAAGGTAACAATTCTTATCATTTCTTACTCATGCAACTATATAGTCTGCAATACAATCTATGGGCCAGATTCAGGTAGAGTTAGGCTGGTGGATCAATGGATCCGCCAGCCTAACTGTCACTTTAAGCCGGCGTTTTTGTTTTCTGTAACCAGAAAACAAAAAACGCCGGGTTGGAGTTCCGATGCGATCGGCGTAATTGAATTTCGCCATCGCATCGTTACTTGAAATTAAAAATGGCGCCGGGGGCGTTCCCGCCGATTTACGCTAAAAAAATATGTTAATGAGCGGAAATCGGCAATTCACGATCTTTTTCGGGCGCGACGCAGTGACTTTACGACGTTTCCGGAAGCGATACACGGCGTATAGATAAAGCAGCCCCCTAGTGGAATATCCTATGTTAGGTATAGGCGTCGTCATCGCGTCGGAAAAAACCCAAATCGCGTCGTTTGCGTAAAACGTTCATGAATGGGAATGTGACGTCATTGACGTTCACTGACAGAATTTGGAGCATGCTCACTGGGATGCATTGACACTCGACGCATGCGCAGTACGTTCGCCGCGGGATCACGCTTATTTTAAATAATACGCGCCCCGTACCCGCCCAATTTGAATTACGCCGGCTCATTTGCGATACGCTGCCACAACTTTAGGAGCAAGTGCTTCATGAATAACAGCACTTGCTCCTAAAATTTCTACAGCGTAACGTAAATGAGATGCGTTACTCCAGAGCAAAGATGCTCTGATCTACCTGAATCTGGCCCTATCTCTTTAATATAGTACTTAGAGTGATATGTTATCACTTGCTAGTTAATGTTGATGTTAATTCTGTCCCCATCATTAATATTGATATTTATTTGTTGCCACTATTCTATCCTTCTTAAAAAGTAATAACTAATGGGCAGTATAAAATACAGCCAGGTAAACACCAACATATTGTCCAAAGCACCACCTAGTGGTAAATTAGGATATGGCTGCTGTATGCTCACTGATGGTATATATATCACAATGTAGTATGGCCATTATTCAATTAGATAACTCTAAGAACTGTATTTATTCCTTTAGGAAATTTGGTAATTTTTAGTTTTGATATGTAATTAAAAATAAAATATAATTAATTAAAATTAAATAAAATGTTTGTGCAGTTCTCTATAAAAATTAAAAATAAAGACATATAATTATAAATTTAGGATAAATTTCTCTATACATCCATCTTGATAATTTTCAGGATTCAAGTCTGTGAATGGTACCAAACCTCAACACCCTATCACCCACATTTCATGACCAGGTGGATCTGGCTTCCACAGGGTCTTTTCCCGCTCTTGATTTGGTCCTATGCTGTCGGGATAAGAGAGGCGCTTTGACTTTATGTCTAGTCACATTATTTTAAAACAGGATTGGTAAGCACACTTTCCTATATATATATATATATATATATATATATTTTGTGATGTATACAAATTCATTTTTAGTTGAAATGTTGATATTTTGAAAATTATTATACAAGTTGCTATACTTGCTATTTTGTGCTAATGGCATTTATTGTTACATACAGACGACTATCTCTCAGAAGAGACCGAGGTGTAAAGCCCTGAAGAAGCATACTAATGTGAAACTAGTTGGCAATAGTGCACAAAACTCTGTCTGTGCTACTCTGTAAATATTGTGGTCGTCTTTCAATCAATTTGTTCTATATGTATAAAAACTTTTTTATGTAAATTAAATTTTCTAATTTTGATATATAACTTACGTGCTTGGTGTGCCTACCTTATTGCTAGGATTGATACCTCACATTAAAATCCTTAGAGTTGGGAGGAGGACCCTCCTCAACCCTTCTTGTTCAATTTCTTTTTATATACCACCCAATGTTAAATCAAAAAAAATGTGTTTGTTTTGGGGATGCCTGCACCCCTGATAGGGTAAAGACACCTCACAAATGTTGTCACTTTCTACTTAATTCATTCACTTCCTGCCACATAGCCAAACAGGAAGTGAGGGAAAAACCTGAGTAATGTTTTGTTGGGGACACACAGATCAATCTAAATAGTTTCCCATTTTGGAAATTGCATTTTGCTGTGTACACCCCAAATTAGTAGGGATCTTGGACTTTGGGGTCCATTTACTAAAGGCAAATCCACTTTGCACTACAAGTGGACAAGCAAGGAAGAAAAATAAAAACTTGGCTGGATTGGAAGTTAAAACCATCAGTGCTTCCCTTCTGATTTTCATTGACTACGCTTCTACTGCAGAGCGGCTTTGCCTTTACTAAACCCCAAAATAACTAATCATTTGGGGTGTACACAGCAGTGCAATTTGCTTAATGGGGACACTAGTTAGATTGACCTGTGTCCCGAAGAAAAGACCATTGGTAGGGTTATAATCTCACTTCCTGTTCAGCTGTGTGACAGGAAGTGAAGCCAATTTTAAGAAAAGGGACACACAGCCCAACCTGAAAACACTAGCAGGGGTTCTAACACTCACGTGGCTTCCCTCAAACAACCCACAATTAGAATAGGATTGTCTTGTGCTAGTTTCAAGCACAGCGCTGTAAATCGGCACTTCAAGCCTGTCCACCAATGCCTTGAAGGAAGAGGTTGTGTCTTTGAAGCAGCTCCTGTGAAGAACCAGACCCTGGAGGAGAGGGGAGGCTATGGCCTCATCAAGCCCAGGCCAGGGGCTTGTTCCTGGGCAAGGGGAGTTCACCTCCCGCCCGGTACCTCCGAGGACCGTGGATCTCCCCGAGTTTTGGGGATTTAAATAAAGAAGAGAAAGCAATTTTTGTCGGTCCAGTCCAAGCTGGCAGATTGGACTTTTCCCCAGCAAGGGGAGGATGATCAGCGAATGCTGAGAAGACGCAGCAAAACCAAAGGTTTGATTCAGAAGGCGGCACAAGCTCTCCATTCCAGGATTACAGTGCTGGCCAGTTTAAGGAACAGAAGAGATCGGGCTAGTAGCTCAAAAAGATTTGAATTCAAGGAAGCAATAGACCTGTTGAAAGAGCAGAATGGCCAGTTATGGGGTCTTGTTATGTGTCTCTGTTCCAGAGGGACTGCAGAGAAGGCTTTCCTCCTTCCAATCAGGAGGGAGCTCCAACGTGCCTCTGAGGAGAGCAAGCAGGCAGCAAGGAGAGGCAAGTCAGCATTAGTAGCTGAGGGGGCTGGGGGTTCTCTGTTAGTGGAACCTCAGACCTCAGGGACTATCTCGGAGAGTACCGCTGAGGGCGCCCAGGCACCTGCCGGACCCCAACCTGTGAAGATAGGGGGTACAACATCAAGTGGGAGGTTGTCCCACGAAGCAGGAGGTACTTGCGTGAGTGAGAGAGGTCTCAACCCCGTGGTGAGTCTTCCTCGTCTTCCGCCTGGTCTTTTGGTCACCGTGAAGAGTGTGTCTGGTTCCCAGCAAGATCAGGGTGATAAGCCTGCTCCTGGAAGCGGGGGTGCTTTGGCCTCTGTGAACCCAGCAAGTAGCCTACAGCAGGGTCAGCCGGCCGTTGTGGTGGCGACCGCTGCGGGTTTACAGGGTGAGGGGCAGGCATCTACCGCGGATCCAGTTGAGATGGACTGTATGACATCTAGTATGGAAGAAGCTATGGCTAGGATAGCAATGGCTGCCGAGGGAGAGGGCACGCCACGCCATGTGGAGCCTCCTGCTTCTGGACGACCAATCAGCAGTGACTTGGAGGGCATTTCCGCTGTGCGGGAATCTCCCGTGATTGGGACGGAGCCGCGACCGGAAGTGACGTCAGCACGTGACCCGGAAGTGACGTCAGCACGTGACCCGGAACCGGAAGTGACGTCAGCGGGTGAACCGGAAGTGGCTGTGGTGACACCCGGAGCTCCATTTCCCGGCCAGGTCCGGTCCTCAGCTTTGGAACAGAATACCCAGGGACTTGTGAGTACTTCCCCATCTGCGGGTCTCCCTTCTGAACAGGCTCCAGTTTGGGGGGATCACCCTGCGGGACATTTAGATGATGAATGTTTGGCAATGGATTTTATTAGAAAGTTAGAAGGTTCCCAGTCTGCAGCTGTGACAGAAGTCCATGTAGGTTCCTATGGAGCCTGTGAAGAGATGGGGGACTCTGGTTTTAATATGGATGATACTCAATTGGCTCAGGTACAGGAAGTTGTGTTGGGGTCGGGCCCCCTTTCGGGTCCTTCAGTAGTGAGGGGGAGGGCAGCGAGTCATGAGGAGACTGCCCAGGTTGCGTCAATGGAGGTCCTGAGGGGGGTTGGTCCATTTGATGCACCCCAACCTGCGGGAGTTATCACAACCTCTCAGGAAGAGAGCTTGCTCAATGCTTTGAGGGAGGGCAGGTCTTATGCCCAAGTGGCTGGGTTAAGTGCTCCCTTGGATCATATTTACAGCAAGTTCGGTGCCCGCAATTTCAGGGTTCCCCCTGCGCAAGAGCAGCGGGGTGAGGGGGCATGGTCCAGGGGAGGTGGTGGTACAGAACGCAGGAGGAGGAATGTGGTGAAGGTCAGTGCCCGTCCCGAGGAGAGGTCATCGATATGGTCCTCTCTCTGGGAGTAAGGGCGTCTGACCTCTTTGCGGTTATCCATCCGGGAGGTTCAGTAGAGTTTGATTTTAGTTTTATGTCAGTCATCGTTATGGAAATGTTTTTGTTGAATTATGAACTAGTTAAAAGACAGGACCCATGGTCCAAGTTCTGTTTGACCCCCCTGTCTAGGCAGGAGGAGGTCAAAAATGTAACCATCCTGGTACGCAATGAATCCCTTCCTCCGGAAGACATTGCGACCTGGTTGACCCGTCATGGCCAGCTCCAGTGCCCCCTTTGGAAGAAGGTGGATGAAAGGGGGATCTGGACAGGGGCCTGGGGGGTTAAGATTAAGTTGAAAAGGCAGGGAAATAGCATGGCTCATATCCCTGGGAGTGCTTTCATTGGGAGGGACAGAATTTTGTTTTTTTATCCTGGACAGCCTAAAAGGTGTTTTAAGTGCGGGTCCCCCACTCACTTGAGCGCTGAATGCACTGTTGTGAAGTGCATGCGCTGTGGTGGGAGGGGTCACCTGGCGGACGGGTGTGCCCATATTAGATGTAATCTTTGTAACGAGTTAGGTCACCCTTTCAGTCGATGTCCGCAGGCTTATAGGGGTAATGTGCAAGAGGAATCTGGGGTGTCGGAGGGTTTCACCTCGGACACTGATTCTGAGATGGAGGGGGGTGGGGGGGGGCAGGCCGCGAGTGCTTCTAGATCTGGTGGTCGGGCTGCCCCTATGACCCAGAGGCAAGTTTCTGTCAGGAGGAGGGCGGGGGTTGGTGCAGCTGCCCCTGATCCTCCAGGTTAGAGTGGAGTGGACATTGATTCTGAGGTAGAGGGGGGTGAGGAGCCTCAAAGGCAGGGTCTCATCAGAAGGAGGGCGGGGGTTAGTGCAGTAGCCCCTGACCCTCCGGGTCGGAGTGGAGTGTCAGGAGGTGGTGGGGTTTTCCTTGGGGGGCCTGCTGAGTTTTTGCTGGACTCCTCTGCCTTAGACACCGATTCTGAAGTAGAGGGGAGTGAGGAGGGTTTGGTGGTTCCCCCTGGGGGGGGGGGTGTTGGGGCCAGTCTGTGCTATCCTTCCCCCCCTTCCCTTTCTCTTCCTGTTGCCCCCTCCTCTCATTCTTGTTCTGTTCCCCTCCCACTTTCTTCCCGTTTTCCCCCGCTCTCCCCCCCCCGGGTGGATTCTCATGCGTTGGGTGGTGCAGTAACCCAGGAGGATATGGAGGTGGCCCTTGGGTCACAGAAAAGACCTCAGGCCGGGTCAAGTGAAGAGCCCTCAGAGGGTATGAGTGGGGTGGGCCCAGCAGCCGGTGATACTGGTTGGGTAGTGCTTAGGAAGAATAAGAAGAAAAAGAAAAAAAGTAAAAGAGGTGTTAATGAGTGATGTGGGAGTGGGTTCTGTGCCCTGTTCTAAGCAGGATGAGGGTGTGGGTGCCGCAGAGTAATTTGTTATTTTACTAGTCGGTTAATATAGCGGGATTTTGTTCGATGTTTATGATGTATAGATATGTGGTCTGTTGATGGATTTGGCTAGCTATGACCTGGTGCAGTGGCCAGATGGGGCAGAGGCTGTAGGTTTCTGCAATTGATGCCAATAGGCTTGCGCAGGTAGTTGGCTAATCCGCGTAAAATATGCCATATAAAGTATTTTGTTATTCTTTCTTTTGTTTCTTATGGACCTTAAAGGGGTGTTCCACCCAAAAAAACGACCTTAGCTTACTCCACTCCTCACCCCCATACATGCCACATTTGGCATGTAATTTTTTTGGGGGGGGAGTGGGGGCTTCAGTAGGAGTGGTACTTCCTGTCCCACTTCCTGCTTCCGCCGAGGGGCTGGTTAGGCGATTAAGCCTTAATCGCCTACACCAGCCCCTCCCTGTAGGCGATCACATGGGACACTGACAGGTCCCATGCGATCGCCTCTCCAATCAGCGGCGAGCCGCGCCGCGCACGCATGCGCAGTACGGCTCGCGCATGCGCAGTGGGTGCCCGGCCGTGAAGCCGAAGGCTGTCACGGCTGGGTGCCCGCAGTCAGGATGGAGACGCCGGCCGGGCAGGGGGGGAGAGGAGCGGAGCCCCGGTCGGCGCGTCGCTGGAACGCAGGAGCAGGTAAGTGAGTGTTTATTAAAAGCCAGCAGCTACACTTTTTGTAGCTGCTGACTTTTAATAAACACAACTTAGGGCTGGAACACCCCTTTAATTATGGGTATGCACCAATAGTGACCCAAAGTGCAATGAGCCGGATAATGGAGGGTGATAAAAGTTTGCCCAACCTGATAGAGGTTAGCACTGGTGAATTGGTTGCGTGTTATTAGTCTGTGTTTTCAAGGTTTGTAAATTCAATGTTGGTTTTAATGGAGTGTTATAGTTGTTTAAATGATTATCTTGTATATGTAAATGTTTGTAAGCAGTGTGAGATTTTCTTGATGTTTCCCCGTTATTTGTAAATTTGGTACCTAATGTCGTGTCTGAATAAACAAAAACATCTTTAGAAACATTTTGCAAAATTAGGCAGCAAAACATCAAAGTGAAAATCATTATATCAAACAATTGCCCCCCCCCCCAAAAAAAAAAACTTGCTCCAAAACATCTCTGTTTCGCTCCATTCCTTCCAGCCAGCAAGTCTGCCCCCTCTCAGGGCAGCTGACATGTGCTCTATCCACGCTTTTTATAACATGTGTGCTAATGAACCAATTGGAAACACATGAAGAAATGTCAGCCTCTAGTTTGTGTGCACTTGTAACTGCTTACACCTGTTAAGGATGTCCTTAAATTACTAAGCCAAAAAACAAGCTTTCTGAGCATGCTCAGAAAGATGCATGTCATTTTCAGGCACAAACACCCAGCTTAATTTTCTAAGTGTTCGAGCATGCCCAGTTCACTCGAGATGCATTACCAGAATCAAATCTGCAATAGCGGATGAAAGTATGAGAGCTGTTTTTTTATTTTTTTCCCCCTGAACTGATGCTTTACAACCTGAAGGGGAGGTCTTACGTAACAAACATAAATAATAATAAGTAAAACGCCCCTGGCCCTAGTAGTTCTCGCTGTCAGAAGCGAACACACACCATTTTTTTTCAGGTTACCAGTTTAGATTTACAGATGAGGTCTAGTGCTAAAAGTATTCCTCTCGCTCTTACGCACGCTATGATACAATGTTTCCATATGTGGGCGGGTCTTAAATGTGTAAGTCCCGCCCACATATTTAACCCCCGTTCAAACCCCACATGTGAGGTATCATAGCAGACGTTAGAGCGAGAGCAATACTTTTAGCACTAGACCTCATCTGTAACTCTAAAATGGTAACCTGAAAAAATCAAAAAAAGTGTTGCCTATGGGTATTTTCAAGTACTGAATTTTGGCGCCATTCCATGAGTGTGTGCAATATTAAAGCATGACATGTTGGGTATCTATTTACTCGGTGTAACATCATCTTTCACATTATGGCCATAAATTGGGCTAACTTTAGTGTTTTTTCTTAATTTTTAACCACTTGAGCCCCAGACCATATTACTGGTCACTGACCGGGCCAGTTTTTGCATTTCAACATTGCGTCATTTTAACTGACAATTGCGCGGTTGTGCGACATGGCTCCCAAACAAAATTGGCGTCCTCTTTTTTCCCCCAACAACATTTTTTATTTTTTTTGATGGTATTTGATCACCTCTGCGTTTTTTCTTATTTTTGCTCGAACCAAAAATATAGCGACAATTTTGTAACTAAAAAGACAACTTTTTTACTGTTTGCTATAATAAATCTCCCCCAAAATATATCAAATTTTTTTTTTTGCCCTCAGTTTAGGCCGATACGTATTCTTCGACATATTTTTGGTTCCAAAAAATCGCAATAAGCGTTTGATTGGTTTGGGCAAAAGTTATAAATAGGGGTTCGTTTTATGGGTTTTTTAGGAATATATTTTTGTTTTACTAGTAATGGTGGCGATCATTGATTTTTATGGCTACTGCGACATTGTGGCGGACACATTTTTATGAGCTTTGGCATTTTTCTAGCGACCAATGGTATACAAATGCATTGCTTACTATAAAAATGTCACTGGCAGGGAAGGGGTTAACACTAGGGGCGAGGAAGGGGTTGATTATGTTACCTGGGTGTGTTCTAACTGTAAAGGGGGTGGGACTGACTAGGTGAAATGACAGATCGCTGTTCATACATTGTATGGACAGACGAGCGGGCATTCCCCCCCCTGACAGGACCGGGATAAAGGGGAACTCCACGCCAAATTTAAAAAAAAACGGCACGGGGGTCCCCCTCCAGGTGCACAACAGGCTCTTAGATTTGGTCTGGAACATAAGGGGTTAAACCCACGCCCAAAACTGCGTGGGGTTCCCCCTCAGATCCAGACCAAACCCTTATCCCAGGCACGCAGTCTGGCCGGACAGGAATGGGGGTGGGGACGAGCGAGCGCCCCCCCTCCTGAGCCGTACCAGACCGCATGCCCTCGACATGGGGGAGTGTGTGCTTTGGGGGAGGGGGGCACTGCCCCCCCACCCCAAAGCACTCTTGTCCCCATGTCGATAGGGACAAGAGCCTCTTCCCGACAACCCTGGTCGTTGGTTGTCGGGGTATGCGGGCGGGGGGCTTATCAGAATCTGAGAGCCCCTTCTAATAAGGGGCCCCCAAATTCTGGCCCCCCACCCTATGTGAATGAGTATGGGGTACATCGTACCTCTACCCATTCACCGGGTGGAAAAAGTGTAAACACAAATAAACCACACAGAATAAAATAATTTATTAGTCAGCTCCGGGAGTCTTCTGACAGGGCCCCCCACCACCACCCCATTGGGCCCCGGGCTTCGCCGTTTTCTGCCGGGGGGGAGACACCCACCGATGCTCTCCGCCTTGTTCGGCCAGGCCCCCACCCCAAATTAAGCTCTTTTACATCCGGGGGGCGGCCGAAAACAGCGGAGAACAACGGGGGCGGAGCCTCTCCTCGGTCTTCTAGCCGCTTTCTGCCGGGGGGGCTCCAGCCCCGCACCGGTCTTCGCCGCCGCCTTCCGCCGGGGGGGGAGACACCCACCGATGCTCTCCGCCATGTTCGGCCCGGCCCCCACCCCAAAATTAAGCTCTTTTACATCCGGGGGGGGGACCGGCCGAAAACGGCAGAGAACAACAAGGGGCTCCTGCCTCCCGCGGGCTGATGGCTGTCTTCCGCCGGGGGGGGGACCTACCCCCCCAGTCTTCGCCGCCGCCTTCCGCCGGGGGGGGAGAGACACCCACCGATGCTCTCCGCCATGTTCGGCCGGGCCCCCACCCCAAAATTAAGCTCTTTTACATCCGGGGGAGGGGCCGGCGGAAAATGGCGGAGAACAACTGGGGCGTCGCCACTCCTCGGTCTTCTAGCCGTTTTCTGCCGGGGGGGGGAAACACCCACCGATGCTCTCCACCATGTTCGGCCAAGCCCCCACCCCAAATTAAGCTTTTTGTGCATCCGGGGGGGGGGGGCGGCCGAAAACAGCGGAGAACAACGGGGCTGTCGCTCCCCCTCGGGCTTCTCCGCTTATGCCTGGCTCCTCCTGGGGCCAAGGCTTTTTTCGCTGTCTTCCGCTGGAGGGCGCCACTCTCCGGGCTTCTCGTCGCTGTCTTCCGCCGCGGGGCTTTGTCGCCTTCTGCCTGGCTCCTCCGCGGGGGCCAGGCCTTCTTGTCGCTGTGTCGCCGTCTTCCGCCGCCGCCCCCCTTCGACGTTTTCTGCAGGGATGAGGGTCGCACATCCCATCCCGGACTTCGACGTGGCTGGCTTCTCGTCGCTGCCCCCTTCACCACGAAGCTGCCGTGCTTGTGTGGGAGGGCAGCGGGCTTCGACGTTTTCTGCAGGGGTGAGGGTCGCACATCCCACCCCGGGCTTCTCGTCGCTGTCTTCCGCCGTGGGGTGACACTCACGGGCTTCTTCGGCGACATCCGATTCTGCCTGGCCCCTCCGCTGGGGCCAGGGCTTGTCTCCGCTGTGTTCTTCCATTCGATGATGACACGGCGAGGTCCGGCGCTGAAATGCCGACAGAGCGGTGGGCACCGACTTATATTGGCATAGGGCGTGGGCGTGGTTATGCCACCATGTGACCTTAACCCATGTGACATCACATTCCCATCATGCCCTGTGATGTCACATGGGTTAAGGTCAAATGGTGGCATAACCACGCCCACACCCTATGCCAATATAAGTCGGTGCCCGCCGCTCTGTCGGCATTTCAGCGCTGGACCTCGCCGTGTCAACATCAAATTGAAGAAGAAGCCCTGGCCCCAGCGGCGGAGCCAGGCAGAAGCGGAGGTCGCCGAAGAAGCCCGCGAGTGTCACCCCGCGGTGGAAGACAGCGATGAGAAGCCCTCCCCCATAAGCAGGAAGCTTCGTGGTGAAGAGGGCGACGGCGAAAACGACTAGAAGACCGGGGTGGGATGTGCGACCCTCACCCCGGCAGAAAATGTTGAAGCCCGCTGCCCTCCCACACAAGCACGGCAGCTTCGTGGTGAAGGGGGCGGCGGCGGTAGACGGCGACACAGCGACGAGAAGCCCTGGCCCCCGCGGAAGAGCCAGGCAGAAGAGGCCATCGAGAGCCCCCCCCCCGGCAGAAAACTACGAAGCCCGCGGCCCTCCCCCATAAGCAGGAAGCTTCGTGGTGAAGGGGGCGGCGGCGAAAACGACTAGAAGACCGTGGTGGGATGTGCGACCCTCACCCCGGCAGAAAACGTCGAAGCCCTTATTAAAGGGGCTCCCAGATTCTGATTGGCTCCCGCCCGCATACCCCGACAACCAATGGCCAGGGTTGTCGGGAAGAGGCTCTTGTCCCTATCGACATGGGGACAAGAGTGCTTTGGGGTGGGGGGGCAGTGCCCCCCTCCCCCAAAGCGCACACTCCCCCATGTCGAGGGCATGCGGTCTGGTAAGGCTCAGGAGGGGGGGCGCTCGCTCGTCCCCACCCCCATTCCTGTCCAGCCAGACTGCATGCCTGGGATGAGGCTTGGTACGGATCTGGGGGGGAAACCCACGCCGTTTTTGGCTTGGGTTAACCCCTCACGTTCCAAGCCTAAGAGCCTATTGTACCCCTGGTGGGAACCCACGCCGGTTTCAAGTTTGAAATTTGGCGCGGAGTTCCCCTTCAGTGTCAGCGCAGCCCGAGAACAGCTCGGAGATTGCCGTGCGCCGTTTCAGGCAGCGCAAACACTGCTACGCCGCTTGGTATTTACCAAGAATTTCTCGGCGTACTGAAGAGGCGCACAGCATTCCCCGAAATTTCCCGATGTTTACATTACTAAATGCCGTACGCCAGCTCTGTACTGGCGTGCCGTGCGCCCTCTCCTGGGCGCATTAGGCAGTTTAGTAAATGAGGAAATACACTGCATTGGCAGTGTATCACTTTTGTAAATGTTAAAAACAGTTTTACTCCTGCTTGTGCACCATGAGTCATGGCGCACAGGCTTGGTAAATCAGCCCCACAGTGTCTTTTTAGATAGATAGATAGATAGATAGATAGATCAGGGAGGCTAGTAGTCAGTATAGTTAAATTTACAGTTTGTAGAGAATATATTGACATCCCTAGGAGTTGTCAATATATTTATAAACTGTATAGCTTAGCTAGATCTGCTATTAGTATCTGTCAGGCAGGAGATTGTGCTTGATGCAGTGCTCTAACGTGTTGTATTGCCTGCATTAGGGTTTACCTTAAACATAGTACTCCGTGTCAGTCAACGTGTGCTAGTTAACCTCCCTTGCGGTGTTCCCGAGTATGACTCGGGGGTTAGATTTCTGTGCTACGATCGGTAACCCCGAGTCAGACTCGGGCTCGTTTCGCAGCATCCACAGAGACTGTTCACTTACCTTCTCCGTGGATCCAGCGATGCATCCGCGCTGTGTGAGCGAGTGGGTGCTCGCTCGATTTACACAGCGTCCCCGCGCGCCGCCGATCTCCGCTCCCTGCGACGTTACGACGCACGGGGACGGAGAACGGCGCCAAATTCAAAAATGTAAACAAACACTATACATACAGTACACTGTAATCTTATAGATTGCAGTACTGTATGTAAAAAATACACACCTCCCATGTCCCTAGTGGTCTGCCCTGTGCACTACATGTCCTTTTATTTAATAAAAAGGGGCTGATTTACCAAGCCTGTGCGCCATGACTCATGGTGCACAAGCAGGAGTAAACCTGTTTTTGACATTTACAAAAGAGATACACTGCCAGTGCAGTGTATTTCCCCATTTACTAAACTGCCTAATGCGCCCAGGAGAGGGCGCACGGCACGCCAGTACAGAGCTGGCGTACGGCATTTAGTAATGTAAACATCGGGGATTTGGGCGGGAGTTTATGAGGGGAGGGAGGGGGTGATGCAGGGGAAGTGTAGTGACATGTGTTTGAACGTGTGTGGCGGGCCGAATTGAAAGCGAAAGTGACTTTTGAGAAGCGATCCCCGTGCGCTTGCAAAGTACGCCAGAACCTTGGAAGGTTCATTTGCATACTGGGCATGCGCAGAGGGAAATTTCGGGGAATGCCGTGCGCCGCGTCAGTACGCCGAGAAATTCTTGGTAAATACCAAGCGGCGTAGCAGTGTTTTCACTGCGTGAAGCGGCGCACGGGAATCTCCGAGCTGTTCTCGGGCTGCACTGACACTGAAGGGGAACTCCGCGCCAAATTTCAAACTTGAAACCGGCGCGGGTTTCCCCCAGGGGTACAACAGGCTCTTCGGCTTGGTCCGGAACGTGAGCGGTTAACCCAAGCCAAAAACGGCGTGGGGTTCCCCCCCAGATCCGTACCAAGCCTCATCCTAGGCATGCAGTCTGACCGGACAGGAATGGGGGTGGGGACAAGCGAGCGCCCCCCCCCCTCCTGAGCCGTACCAGACCGCATGCCCTCGACATGGGGGAGTGTGCGCTTTGGGGGAGGGGGGCACTGCCCCCCCACCCCAAAGCACTCTTGTCCCCATGTCGATAGGGACAAGAGCCTCTTCCCGACAACCATGGCCGTTGGTTGTCGGGGTATGCGGGCGGGAGCCAATCAGAATCTGGGAGCCCCTTTAATAAGGCGGCCCCCAGATTCCGGCCCCCCACCCTATGTGAATGAGTATGGGGTACATGGTACCCCTACCCATTCACCTGGTGGAAAAAGTGTAAACACAAATAAACCACACAGAATAAAATAATTTATTAGCCAGCTCCGGGGGTCTTCCGCCAACCCACCCCGGTCTTCGCCGCCGCAGTCTTCCGCCGCCGCCGCCGCCCCCTTCACCACGAAGCTGCCGTGCTTGTAGAGGAGGGCAGCGGGCTTCGACGTTTTCTGCCGGGGTGAGGGTCGCACATCCCACCCCGGTCTTCTAGTCGTCTTCCGCCGCGGCCCCCTTCACCACGAAGCTTCCTGCTTATGGGGGAGGGCCGCGGGCTTCGTAGTTTTCTGCCGGGAGGGGGCTCTCGATAGCCTCTTCTGCCTGGCTCTTCTGCAGGGGCCAGGGCTTCTCGTCGATGTGTCGCCGTCTTTCGCCGCCGCCCCCTTCACCATGAAGCTGCCGTGCTTGTGTGGAAGGGCAGCGGGCTTCGAAGTTTTCGGCCGGGGTGAGGGTCGCACATCCCACCCCGGTCTTCTAGTCGTTTTTGCCACCGCCCCCTTCACCACGAAGCTTCCTGCTTATGGGGGAGGGCTTGCTTCTCGTCGCTGTCTTCCGCCGCGGGGTGACACTCGCGGGCTTCTTCGGCGACCTCCGCTTTTGCCTGGCTCCGCCGCTGGGGCCAGGGCTTCTTCTTCCATTCGATGTTGACACGGCGAGGTCCGGTGCTGAAATGCCGACAGAGCGGCGGGCACCGACTTACATTGGCATTGGGCGTGGGCGTGGTTATGCCACCATGTGACCTTAACCCATGTGACATCACAGGGCATGATGGGAATGTGATGTCACATGGGTTAAGGTCACATGGTGGCATAACCACGCCCACGCCCTATGCCAATATAAGTCGGTGCCCACCGCTCTGTCGGCATTTCAGCGCCGGACCTCGCCGTGTCAACATCGAATGGAAGAAGAAGCCCTGGCCCCAGCGGCGGAGCCAGGCAGAAGCGGATGTCGCCGAAGAAGCCCGCGAGTGTCACCCCGCAGCGGAAGACAGCGACGAGAAGCCCGCCGCCCTCCCCCATAAGCAGGAAGCTTTGTGGTGAAGGGGGCGGCGGCGAAAACGACTAGAAGCCCGGGGTGGGATGTGTGACCCTCATCCCGGCAGAAAACGTCGAAGGGGGCAGCGGCAGAAGACGGCGACACAGCGACGAGAAAGCCTGGCCCCCGCGGAGGAGCCAGGCAGAAGCCGACAAAGCCCGCGGGTGGTGCCCCGCGGCGGAAGACAGCGACGAGAAGCCCGGAGAGTGGCGCCCTCCGGCGGAAGACAGCGAAAGAAGCCCTGGCCTCAGGAGGAGCCAGGCAGAAGCGGAGAAGCCCGAGGGGGAGCGACACCCCCGTTGTTCTCCGCTGTTTTCGGCTGCCCCCCCCCCCCGGATGTAAAAGAGCTTAATTTGGGGTGGGGGCCTGGCCGAACATGGCGGAGAGCATCGTTGGGTGTCGTCGTCCCCCGGCAGAAAACGGCGAAGCCTGGGGCCCAATGGGCTGGTGGTGGGGGGTCCCGGCAGAAGACCCCCAGAGCTGACTAATAAATTATTTTATTCTGTGTGGTTTATTTGTGTTTACACTTTTCCACCCGGTGAATGGGTAGGTGTACGATGTACCCCATACACATTCACATAGGGTGGGGGGCCAGAATCTGGGGGCCCCCTTATTATAGGGGGCTCTCAGATTCTGATAAGCCCCCCGCCCGCATACCCCGACAACCTAGGGCCAGGGTTGTCGGGAAGAGGCTCTTGTCCCTATCGACATGGGGACAAGAGTGCTTTGGGGTGGGGGGGCAGTGCCCCCCTCCCCAAAGCACACACTACCCCATGTCGAGGGCATGTGGTCTGGTACGTCTCAGGAGGGGGGGGCGCTCGCTCGTCCCCCACCCCCATTCCTGTCCGGCCAGACTGCGTGCCTGGGATAAGGGTTTGGTCTGGATCTGAGGGGGAACCCCACGCTGTTTTTGGCGTGGGTTTAACCCCTTATGTTCCAGACCAAATCTAAGAGCCTGTTGTGCACCTGGAGGGGGACCCCCACGCCGGTTTTTTTTTAAATTTGGTGTGGAGTTCCCCTTTATCCCGTTCCTGTCAGGGGGGGAATGCCTGATCGTCTGTCCATACAATGTATGAACAGCGATCTGTCATTTCCCGTAGACAGTCCCACCCCCTTTACAGTTAGAACACACCCAGGTAACATAATCAACCCCTTCCTCGCCCCTAGTGTTAACCCCTTCCCTGCCAGTGACATTTTTATAGTAAGCAATGCATTTGTATACAATTGGTCGCTAGAAAAATGCCAAAGCTCACAAAAATGTGTCCGCCACAATGTCGCAGTAGCCATAAAAATCAATGATCGCCACCATTACTAGTAAAACAAAAATATATTACTAAAAAAAACATAAAACCAGCCCCTACTTATAACTTTTGCCCAAACCAATCAAACGCTTATTGCGATTTTTTGGAACCAAAAATATGTCGAAGAATACGTATCGGCCTAAACTGAGGGCAAAACGTTTTTGGATATTGTAACGGAATGGCCCGTGACAGACTGAGATATTCCTATGTCTAGGGTCACCTTATGTCCACTAGGGCCATAGGGTGACAAAGAATCATAATTCATATATTACAGAAGACATTAATAAGGGACATTAATAATAATTCATGTTTGCAGGATGTCTTCAAATATCAAAAGCTGTTAGCTATTCAATCTGGGCACACATGCTTTTGAAAGGTGTTAATTCAGGTCTACAAGACCAGAGTGAGTCATACCTTTGTATAATAGGCTATTGAAATATCTTAAGGTGTTGGCTATTCACTGTAAAGACATCCCGTTAAAGGTGTTGATTGCACCCACTCTCACAAGACTCTGCCATTGTGTGATAAAGCTGTCTAGATAACTTATTCAACTAGATGTCTGTGTATTATTCAAGGTTAATTGAACCCTATTGATGATACGGTGCCGTCATGTCTAGCTACCAATTAAAGAATTATCCTCAGTGAGTGAATAGGGGGGTGGAGATTGCATTGTCCTGTGATTAACTGCATTATGCTTGAGACTGTATAAGAAGCTGAGAAAATACCAATAAATGGTGATATCTTTGAAGCAAGTGCAGAGCTTGAGTCTCGTCTTGTTTATGGGAATGGATATGGATCGTGTATGCAATATTGTCGGAGTGTGTCAGATAAGCTTGTCGTGGTTGGATGGAAGGTCGTAAGCGGCGGTGACCGTTACATTTGGTGGCACAGCAGTGGGATGATTCCATCATCAGAAGGACAGCTACAAGGGCACATGACAATGGAGACGGTGTATGAATGGATGAAGCTCTCTTCCCTCATGGACTTACTGGAGAACCGAGCCAGACCGGCCAGCAGCCGTAAGAAAAGGGACATTATCGCAAAACTGGTCGAAATGGATAGAGCTAAAAGGCCCGCCGTAACGGACAGGACACCCGAGGGAGAAAGTTTTGATCGGGCTGTTAACCTAAGACTGGCACATTATGGTCCTAACCCTCCACCGGAGATCAGGGACCGAGTTATTGCGGCTCTGAATGCCACCTTGCTACAGAGAAGAAGTGCTGCAGCAGCTGAAGTCACAGCAGCACCAACTAAAGAGAGAGGAGAGGTGCAGATACCAGTCTCCATGGAAGAGGAATTCCAAAGAAGGTTACAAGAGATGCGGATACAGCATAGAGGACCAGTATCAGAGGAGGTCCTGTTGGGATGGTCGGATGTGATTCGGTGCCAACTCTGGAAGGAAGCACTAGCTCTGGAGCAGCAACACCAAGGAAAGCTCCTGCCGTCCATCTATGCAAGGTATTGGCCGCAGTATGACGTACGAATACTGTTGTTGGGGAAACAACCGAAGCAGGAGTGGACAGCCGAGTTGAGCAGGCTGATCCAGGCAAAGATGCAGCTGGATGAAAGCTACAGAGCCCTCCAGTGGTATGTAGCCCAAGAGTGCCCGTGGCCAGCAGATGACAGCCCCACAGAAGGCCATGACTATGATGGCCTGGGATTATTGTATTGGAGGATGTCCAGTGATCCAGACTTCGGGGATGATCGGGAGTGGCGCTCGGAGGACATAATGGAGCACAGAGAGGAGAAAATTGAATATCTCGGGAGGCCACTGGTCACAGGAGGATTTAGAATTTCTGGCCATTCAAGAATGGGAGCTGGAGGTCGCCTACAAACAGCTGCTAGACTCGGCTCAGCAGCAGGGTGGGGCTCCCATTGCCTGGAACTATGAGGAAAGTTCAGATGACAACTGTGAACTCCTGGCTGATGAATCGGCAGTGGAAAAAATGGAGATTGCCATCCCTAAAGCCGAAGCGGACGGTGTGGAGTTCCAGAGAGCCGGGCGGTTGGCCCCTCCCTCCAGCAACAAGCTGAGGTGGTAAAGCTTTTACCCCCAGCTGAATCACTGGCAACAGAGCAGGGTGCCCCAGGCCTCTGCTCCCAACTAGCAGAAGAGGGGGACCCTGTGGTAGTGGATGGGACTGTGGTCTCCACTCACAGCAACCCAGCGGAAGAGCTGGCAACAGAACAGAGGGTCACGGACCTCTGCTCTCCACTAACGGAAGAGGGGGACCCTGTGGTAGTGGATGGGACTGTGGTCTCCACTCACAGCAACCCAGAGGAAGAGCTGGCAACAGAACAGAGGGTCACGGACCTCTGCTCCTCACTAACGGAAGAGGGGGTTCCTGTGGTAGTGGATGGGACTGTGGTCTCCACTCACAGCAACCCAGCGGAAGAGCTGGCAACAGAGCAGAGTGTCATAGGCCTCTGCTCCTCACTAACAGAAGAGGGGGTTCCTGGGGTAGTGGATGGGACTTTAGTCTCCACTGGCACAACCCCAGAAAATGGTACAGGACTGGGACAGGAGGATGTCGGCTTTGCTTTGCAAGCACCGGGGGGTTTTCAACAAGCACCAGTGGATGGGACTTCAGTCTCCACTGGTATACCCCAGGAAGAGGGGGCAGTTGGCCCAGACCCCCAACAGCATGATGGACTGAGCCCAGCCACCATGCCTTCTCTCCAGCGGCAGGCGTGTTCTCTGAGAGAGGCAGAGTTTGGCGGGGTGAGTAATGCTCAGTTTGGAGCCATTTATTCGGCGTACAGTATGGATACCAGCATTGGAGGACTGGAACTACTGACGGACTTCGGAGTCAACCCGTTTGGGGTTACCACCTGTGTCCGTCTCCCACCGAAAGGGGAGAGATGTAACGGAATGACCTGTGACAGACTGAGATATTCCTATGTCTAGGGTCACCTTATGTCCACTAGGGCCATAGGGTGACAAAGAATCATAATTCATATATTACAGAAGACATTAATAAGGGACATTAATAATAATTTGAGATTTTCCTAGCGTGTGACGGAAAATATTGATTATATGAAGACAGGAGGCGAGTATCTTATGCATTATCTTTCTTTAATAATGCTCATAGCAGAACAATTTCTATAAACAGTTTAGAACTAAAGTCAATAGAAAACTGAAAAAACTACGTTTCCCAGCAGTCCTTTAGCCTGTGGCCACTCCCCTCTTCCCTCTATATAAGGACTGCTGCCCTGAAGAACTTCCTCTTTCTTCGTGCGAATCCCAACAGTAAACGGAACTTGACGTCCAACGAACTTCCGACATCCGAGTCTTCGGTCAACCAGCTTGTTCCTCGTCCCGGAGGGGGGATCTTGCGTGCCGCAGGTAAGTCCCAACGAGGACCATCAATCATGAATCGCAGCCAACGGGGCGTCCGAACATGTTAAAACAGTCCTGAAGTGCAGATCGCCGATATCCAGGGGAAACGGATGTTATCAGTATCCTGAAACAAAACAGATGTATGTAATAGGGATGGGTAGGGAGGGAAGATACTCGCCTCCTGTCTTCATATAATCAATATTTTCCGTCACACGCTAGGAAAATCTCGAATTATACTTCAGACAGGAGGCTCATATCTTATGCAAGTTCAAAGCTTAGCATCAGGAATAAAGTTTACATTCAATAAAGAGACTTATGCAGTATACACAACAAGGAACATCATTGTAGGATTGTCATGGCCACATGTTCCTCTGGTCTGAGGACCATTCGGCCGCAAGAAGGAGGTCCGTTAAAGAACCCCCCGCTTTGACCACTTTGGTAGCCATGGCTCCTCTGGAAGAGTGTGCCCCAAACTGGGATATGTCTATGCCTGCCATGGCCATAGTTGATCTAACCCAACGTGCTAAGGTAGCGGAAGTTACTGGGCGATGGGGTGTGACGTAAGAGAGTAGGAGCTGGGACGACTCCGGGGAGCGTAGGTCAGCCGTGCGTGACTCGTATGCGGACGTATCGTGACTCTGTACCACACAGAGTCGTGGGTGGTGTCACGTACCTGGTACAGAGCAGAGCCTGACGTGCGGGAGTGGCCACTCTTGCTCCTCTGACTCCGGAACCCCTGGTAGTGTGGACAGGAAGCGCTGGAGTTCAGAGTCGCACTAGCGCCTGGCGGGGATGCTGTGCAGGAACTGCGGAGGTCTCCTGTAGTCTCAGGAAGATGTCAGAGGAGCTGGAACAGCAGGTCCGTAGACAGCGGGAGCTGGATACAGGTGACCAGGATCAGCAGGGAGACTGAGTTCAGGCGCTTGGTGCAGCTGGCTAGAACAGGCGGCAGGAGGGAGGTGTTCTGTAGTGCTGGGCGCTGATCGCTGGAGTAGTTAGCCAGAGGAAGGTGTGCTGTAGTTCTGGTGCTGACAGATAACAGGAGCTAGTGCAGATGACTGGAGCCGTTGGCAGGAGGGAGGTGTACTGTAGTACGGATGCAGGTAGGGTCAGGCAGGCCGGGTCGGATTCAGTCAGATCGATCAGGTGCGTGGATAGAGCAATAGCGGAGTCGTAGTCCAGGCCAGGTCGGCAGCAGGCGGGCAACAATCAGTTAAAGGGTAAGGCAGAGGCAGCGTCAGACAGGCCGGAGGTCAGGGCAGGCGGAGATCAGAAGGGTCAGAGATGAGCCGGGATCACGGGAACAGACGTCAACAGGTAACAGGTCTCAGGTGGGCAACAGGAACGCTAACGATCGGGCAGCAAGAGGCTGTAGGATGAGCCCCATTAAATAGCCTGGACTGGCGCCAGAATGGCGTCAGCACGTGCCCGCGCGTTGCTCCCGCGATTGCGCGTGCACGTGCGCACGCGCGTGCGCGCCGATTTGCAGCGAATTTGCGCTCCCGACGCCCCCGTGCGCGCCGTAGTGCCGCTAGCGCCACCTGGTGGTCGACCACGTTCATGACATTGCCCCCCTCCAACGGGCAGCCTCCGGATGCCCAACCGGGCCATCTTAAGTGGGTGAGCGTCCTTGAAGGACCGAATCAGTCTCTTAGCGTGGATGTTGCGCTCTGGTTCCCACAAATTTTCTTCAGGGCCGTAGCCCTTCCATTTCACCAAGAACTGGACCTGATTGTGCCTCCTTCTGCAATCTACAATAGACTCCACTTCAAATTCCTCTTCACCGTTCACTAAGACTGGTTCGGGCGGGTCAGTGCTTCGCCCCGGGAAGGGGTTAGTGACATCGGGTTTAAGGAGGGTGACATGAAAGACTGGGTGAACACGGAGTGAGTCTGGCAGTTCAAGTTCATAGGCCACACTATTAATCCTCCTCTTGATCGGGAGGGGCCCCATAAATTTAGGCCCCAATTTCTTGGATGGGCAGGCAAGTTTTAAGTTGATGGTAGACAACCACACCAGGTCTCCGGGTTCCAGATTAAGTTCACCCCTCCGCTTCTTATCAAACACTTCTTTATTATGCTCCTGAGTCCTTGCCATGGTTTCTTGCAGTAGCTTGTTGTTAGCGCTAAAGAAGTCCAGTGTCTCTTGTACAGCGGGCACCGTACACTCCGGGGCACAGTTAGGCAGAAATAGCGGGTGGTAGCCGTAGTTTGCATAAAAAGGAGATTGCTTGGTGGCAGAATGGACTGAATTGTTATATGCAAACTCGGCCAGTGGTAATAGAGAGGCCCAATCTTCCAGAGAGAACGAAGAAAAACAGCGTAGGTATTGCTCCAATGTCTGATTTGTTCTCTCGGTCTGGCCATTTGACTGAGGGTGATAGGCGGATGAGAAGGACAGCTCAATCTTGAGAGATTCGCAGAACGCTTTCCAGAACCTGGAGGTAAATTGCACCCCGTGGTCAGAAACGATGTTTGCGGGGATGCCGTGAAGTCGCACGACTTCTTTAATGAAAATTTTGGCAGTTTCTGGGGCAGAGGGTGTACCCTTCATGGGCAGAAAGTGTGCCATCTTAGACAGTCTATCCACCGTTACAAAAATAGTCGTGAAACCCTCAGAGGGTGGCAGCTCAACGATAAAATCCATGGAGATCATTTGCCAAGGTCTCTCTGGTACAGGCAAAGGTCTTAACAATCCCCAAGCTCTGGATTTGCTCCCTTTATTTCGGATGCACGTGGTGCACGACTCCACGTAACTTCTACAATCTTTCACAAGTTGGGGCCACCAGAACGTGCGCTGTAGAAGTTCCGAGGTTTTCTGTGCCCCAAAATGACCAGCCAGTGCGTGATCATGGCAGAGGCTCAGGACAACGACCCGCAAGTCTTCTGGCACAAAGATCTTGTTCCCATGCCACAACAGACCGTCCCTAGCCTGCAACTTTGTTGTAGAAGGGGAGGAAATTCCTGCAGAGGCTTGCTTGATCCGAGCCAATAGGTCGTCTTGTAGCAGCAGAAAATTCCCAGCGGATAGAATAGTGTCCGGGGGGGTGGGGGTTTCGGAATCGCAGAACATCCGCGAAAGGGCATCGGGTTTAGTGTTCTTCGACCCCGGCCTGTACGTTATGTGGAAGGTGAACCTAGTAAAGAAAAGCGCCCATCTGGCCTGCCGTGGCTTTAGTCTCTTAGCTATTTTCAGGTATTCTAGGTTTTTATGGTCCGTGTATACCAGGATCGGATGAGCTGCACCCTCCAATAGGTACCGCCATTCTTCCAGTGCGGCCTTGATCGCTAAAAGTTCTCGGTCCCCCACATCATAGTTCTTTTCGGCGTCAGACAATTTACGAGAAAAAAAAGCGACCAGATGCAGAAGGGCCTTCGGCCCCTGTCTCTGGGAGAGAACGGCTCCCACCGCCGTCTCTGAGGCATCCACCTCCAGGATGTAGGGCAGACTGGCATCAGGGTGTTTAAGGACAGGTGCCGATGTGAACAGCTTCTTGAGGGTTTCGAAGGCTACTTGGGCTTCAGGGGACCAATGGAAACGGACCGTTTGTTTGGTCAGGCTGGTTATGGGAGAGATAATGTTGGAGAATCCCTTGATGAACTTCCTATAGAAGTTTGCAAACCCGATGAACCGTTGCACACCCTTCTTGTCTGTGGGAGCAGGCCAATCAAGGATTGCCGCGACCTTTTGTGGGTCCATCTCGATACCATTTACGGAAATAATAAGTCACAGAAATTGTATGCTTTCGCGTTCGAATTCACATTTTTCAGGCTTGGCGTATAGTCCGTGAATTCGGAGGCGCTTGAGTACGTTCTTAACGTGCTCCCGATGCCTGTCGATAGAAGGGGAAAAGATGAGGATATCATCGAGATACACAACAACGAACAGGTCAAGGTAGTCTTTAAAGATGTCATTCACGAAGTGCTGGAATGTGGCAGGGGCATTACAGAGCCCGAATGGCATCACCAGGTACTCGAAGTGGCCAAAGCGGGTGCGGAAGGCAGTTTTCCACTCATCGCCGTCCCTGATGCGCACCAGGTTGTAGGCCCCCCGCAGGTCAAGTTTCGTGAAGATGACTGCTGTTCCAAGTCTCTGAAATAGTTCCGGCACCAAGGGAAGGGGATACCGATTCTTGATCGTCACCTTGTTAAGTTCGCGGTAATCCACGCAGGGGCGGAGAGTATGGTCTTTCTTCTCGACGAAGAAAATTCCTGCTCCTGCAGGTGAGGTGGAGGGACGGATAAACCCCTTCCTGAGGTTGTCGTCGAGGTTTTCAGATTTTCCAGCTCCAGCTCTGTCAAGGGAAAAATCCTGCCGAAAGGGATTTCAGCCCCAGGAAGAAGCTCGATCGGGCAGTCATAGGGCCGGTGCGGGGGAAGGGTGTCAGCCCCTTTCTTGCTAAAGACGTCCAGGAATTCATGGTAAACTTCAGGAACGGATTGGCGGGTCTCAATGTCGGCGTCCATGCAAAGCAAAGAAGGAGGACAATATTGCGATCCATGCAAAAATGCCAAATGTCCGTGGCGAGGTTCGCCAGAATCTTGGATCTGGTGCCCCCCAAGCGGTTGATGTATTGAACCGCCGCAATATTGTCCATGCGTATTAAAACGCAGCAATTGGAACTCTCCGAGAGAAAACTTTGGACTGCGAACAAGGCTGCCAGGAGTTCCAAGGCGTTGATGTGCAGCCGGGATTCCTGGTCGGACCAAAACCCCCCTGTCGAGGTCTCACCCAAGCGAGCTCCCCAACCTTTCCGACTCGCGTCTGATTCTAGAATGACATCCGGTTGCGGATTGAAAATCGACTTGCCATTCCATTCGACGGCATGTCGCAGCCACCATTGTAGTTCGGTTCTGGCTTCCGTGGACAATGGGATCACGTCTGCGTATCGGAGACCCTGCCGAAGATGAAGGATCTTGAGACGCTGAAGGGCCCTGTAGTGGAGGGGGGCTGGGAATATGGCTTGAATAGAGGCCGCTAGAAGGCCCACTATCCTGGCCAGAATCCGCAGTGATACACTTCGTTTGCGTAGCACTGACCTGATCTCCTTGTGGATCAGTGCGAGTTTCGTCTTGGGGAGATGGAGGATCGCTTGCTTGGTGTCTACCAAGAAGCCCAGGAATTCCAACTCCTGAGCCGGGACCAGTATGGATTTCTCTTGGTTGATGAGAAAACCTAACCCTTCTAACAGATTTAGAGTCCAGGTCATGTGTGACAGGATTAGGGATTTGGAGCTTGCGATGATGAGGATGTCGTCCAGATAGATTATGAGACGCACACCTCTGCTCCGTAATGTCGCCACGACCGGTTTCAACAGCTTGGTGAAACACCACGGGGCCGATGACAGCCCGAATGGCAGGCATGTAAACTGCCACGCACGTCCCCCCCACAGGAAGCGCAGCAGGTGTTGTGAGCCCGGGTTCATGGGTACTGTGAGATAGGCGTCCTGCAGGTCCACCTTTACCAACCAATCGCCTGGTTGGAGAAGATCTCGGAGGCAATGGATCCCCTCCATTTTGAAATGCTGATACGTAACGTGTTGGTTTAACTCCCGCAAGTTTATCACGGGACGGAAGCCGCCCCCTTTCTTCTTGACTAAGAAAAGGTTGCTGATGAACCCCGGGGAGTTTGGATCGACTTCGATGACGGCTTTTTTGGATATGAGGTCTCGCAATTCGTCGTCTATCAACATCGCGTTTTGCATGCTGAAATGAATGGGGGCAGGTATAACACCCAGTTGAGGTGGGGACATAAGTTCTATATGAAACCCCCTGACGGTATTTAGTACCCACGAGTCTGCCGTATTTGCAGACCAGGCGTGGGTAAAATATCTCAGCCTTCCCCCCACTGGTGTGTGATAACAAGTGGTAATACTGGGACTTACCGGTAAACGGGCGAGATCGAGGGTCTCCTCTGCTCCCTCGTCCTCTCCATGGCCTCCCTTGGGGTGGAAAGAAAGGCGCCGGTTGTGCCACTGCGGCGTATGAGGTCGGGGTTTGAGCATAAGGTGGTGCTGTTGCTCTGTTAAATGGCCTGAAGGAATGGTTACGGCCAGCAGAGCGGCCTCTACCTCTGCCGGCCCGGGCAAAAATCTTGGTATTGCCAGCTCTTTTGAGTGAGGACTGAGCCTTATCTAAGCTGTTGAAGAGCCCCACAAATGTATTAATATCCTTGACTAAGGAATCCCCGAACAGCAATCCCTCAGCGACCGAGCCCGGTTCGGTTTCGGCTAGATGAGCCAATTGAGGGTCCAGGAGCATAAGGATGGAATGTCTGCGCTCCGTGGAGCAGGCTGAATTTGCATTTCCCAGAAGGCATATGGCCCGTTGGGCCCAACCCCGGAGTTGGGTCACATCGACCACAGTATCTGAAGCCACCGCTTGTTCCGAGAGGTTCAGGATTTTTGTCAATGGGCCCAGGAGATCCAGGATACGGTCCTGAATGTTCCTGAAGGAACGGTCAATGCCCTTTTTGAGGAATTTTCCCGATTTAGCCAGGTATTTGGCCAGGATGGGGTCAATCTCTGGTGTGTGGACCACTTTTTTTGGGATGTGTGGGCGTGGACACTCGGCTCGCAATTTATTGCGGTTGGTCCTGTCCAGGGGTCTGCGTGCCCAAAATTCAACATATTGGGACACATGTGGTAAAGGGGACCAATCACCCGAGCGGGGATGAGAAATGGCGTCCGGGTGAAATAGTGGCTCGCCAAGGGCGTCCGTTATGGCATTGCCCTGATTATCAGGGTTGGCGTCGTGGGGATACGCCAATGACCCAGCATCCACCCCGTCCTCATCTTCGGACCCAGAATCCTCGAATTCGGATGATGCAGCCGATGAGGTATCGTCCGAATCGAGTACGAACGAATCCGGCTTCGTTCGTCTAGTGGATACGTGCCTCTGATTTGACTCCCTGAGGCCCAGGGGTTGAAAAGGGTCCGAGGGATGCGTGGGGTGGCATTCCGTGTGAGGTAATGCCTCAAACATATTATTTACTTCCCCTGCCGGGGAGTCATCGTTTGTTGCCACATGCTTCCTCTTCTGAGAGGATTTACCCCTCTTCACCTGTGGCTCATCATATATGGCCAGTGGTGAGGGGGCGGTATGGGACGGAATCTGCGATCCCGAGGGGAGGGAAACCGCAGCCATAGCAGCTTGAATGGATCTAGTGATAAACTCTTGGATCTGAGCAGTGCTCAGGAATCCTGCTGCTCCCTGTGGCATGGAATCTCCCTTGGTGGGAGATGAATTTCCTTCAGCCATGGTACGAGTAATGCAGAGTACCTGTTAGATTTAGTTAATTCCCTAATTGGCTTCTTATTACCGGAGGCGCAGGCACCGCTCTTACCCTTCCTTCACACTTCCACAGCGCTTCTGGTGCTGTTGTGCGGGAGGGGAGGAAAAAACGCTTGTTTCTCTCGAAATCCCGCGAGATTACGGCTCCCGGGACCTTTCCATTGGCCGGCGTAATCCCGCGAGATCTCGGCAGCGAGATCTCGGAGGCACAGGGGGATTGTGGGAATGCCCGCCCCCCCGCCGAGCACGAATGAGGGACAGAATATGGTCAAGATGGCGGCGGCACCTCAGGTAAGAAAGAGAGAGGCGCCGTCAGTACTAATAATACGACAGGTTAGGGGTAAAAACCCCACCGTCGTAGACAGCGCCGACCGCGCTGAGACCCCTAATAGAGTCCCAACCTAAAGAAAAAGTAATCCATCATAAGACAACAGTAATAAATACTACACAGAAAATATTCACTTATCTTGTTCCTTCTATGAGCAGAAAGAAAGAGGAAGTTCTTCAGGGCAGCAGTCCTTATATAGAGGCAAGAGGGGAGTGGCCACAGGCTAAAGGACTGCTGGGAAACATAGTTTTTTCAATTTTCTATTGACTTTAGTTCTAAACTGTTTATAGAAATTGTTCTGCTATGAGCATTATTAAAGAAAGATAATGCATAAGATATGAGCCTCCTGTCTGAAGTATAATTCATGTTAGCTATTCAATCTGGGCACACATGCTTTTGAAAGGTGTTAATTCAGGTCTACAAGACCAGAGTGAGTCATACCTTTGTATAATAGGCTATTGAAATATCTTAAGGTGTTGGCTATTCACTGTAAAGACATCCCGTTGAAGGTGCTGATTGCACCCACTCTCACAAGACTCTGCCATTGTGTGATAAAGCTGTCTAGATAACTTATTCAACTAGATGTCTGTGTATTATTCAAGGTTAATTGAACCCTATTGATGATACGGTGCCGTCATGTCTAGCTACCAATTAAAGAATTATCCTCAGTGAGTGAATAGGGGGGTGGAGATTGCATTGTCGTGTGATTAACTGCATTATGCTTGAGACTGTATAAGAAGCTGAGAAAATACCAATAAATGGTGATATCCTTGAAGCAAGTGCAGAGCTTGAGTCTCGTCTTGTTTATGGGAATGGATATGGATCGTGTATGCAATATTGTCGGAGTGTGTCAGATAAGCTTGTCATGGATGGATGGAAGGTTGTAAGCGGTGGTGACCGTTACAGATATATTTTGGGGGAGATTTATTATAGCAAACAGTAAAAAAGTTGTCTTTTTATTTACAAAATTGTCGCTATATTTTTGGTTTGAGCAAAAATAAGAAAAAACGCAGAGGTGATCAAATACCACCACCAAAAAATAAATAAAAAAAATGTTGTTGGGGGAAAAAAGAGGACGCCAATTTTGTTTGGGGGCCACGTCGCACAACCGCGCAATTGTCAGTTAAAATGACGCAGTGTTGAAATGCAAAAACTGGCCCGGTCAGTGACCAGTAATATGGTCTGGGGCTCAAGTGGTTACAAATTAAGAAAACACTAAAGTTAGCCCAATTTATGGCCATAATGTGAAAGATGATGTTACACCGAGTAAATAGATACCCAACATGTCACGCTTTAATATTGCACACACTCATGGAATGGCGCCAAACTTCAGTACTTGAAAATACCCATAGGCAACACATTTTTATTTATTTTCAGGTTACCAGTTTAGATTTACAGAGGAGGTCTAGTGCTAAAAGTATTGCTCTCGCTCTAACGTACGCTATGATACCTCACATGTGGGGTTTGAACGGGGGTTAAATATGTGGGCGGGACTTACACATTTAAGGCCCGCCCACATATTGAAACATCCTTCAAACCACACATGTGAGGTATCATAGCGTGCGTAAGAGCGAGAGGAATAGTTTTAGCACTAGACCTCATCTGTAAATCTAAACTGGTAACCGGAAAAAAAATGCTGCGTGTTCGCTTCTGACTGCGAGCTACTAGGGACAGGGGCGTTTTAATTATTATTATTTATGTTTGTTACGTAAAAATTCTCTAAGACCTCCCCTTCAGGTTGTAAAGCATCAGTTCAGGGGGAACAAAAAAAAAACACCTCTAATGCTTTCATCCGCCATTGCAGATTTGATTCTGGTAATGCATCTCGAGTGAACTGGGCATGCTCGAACACTTAGAAAATTAAGCTGGGTGTTTGTGCCTGAAAATGACATGCATCTTTCTGAGCATGCTCAGAAAGCTTGTTTTTTGGCTTAGTAATTTAAGGACATCGTTAACAGGTGTAAGCAGTTACAAGTGCACACAAACTAGAGGCTGACATTTCTTCATGTGTTTCCAATTGGTTCATTAGCACACATGTTATAAAAAGCGTGGATAGAGCACGTGTCAGCTGCTGTCAGAGGGGGCAGACTTGCTGGCTGGAAGGAATGGCGGAGCGAAACAGAGATGTTTTGGAGCAAGTTTTTTTTTTTTGATGTTTTGTCTGCTGCATAATTTTGCTAAATGTTTCTCAAGATGTTAATGACTAATGTTTTAATCCTGTGGGTCTATCCTGTTATTTCAAAAGCATGATTTATTTTCCAATGACTGTGTGAAATAAACCTTGGTCTATTTTTTGTTTTTATGTTTTTTTTATTTTTTTGTGTGTTTATTTTTTATATTTTGTTTTGCTTTCCTTGTTTTGTGGACCAATAAAATTACTTTCAAATTTTGAAGTTTGTTTTGTGATATTTTTTTCATGCTATGGATTTTAACAGCTGCAGCTGAAATAGTTTGGGCCTAAAGTGTGATTTGTCTCTAAGCTCTTTCCTGGTGTGTATGCATGAAATGTTTAGTCACCAGAAAAGGAAGGACAAAGCGGTAAGTATTGTTTCCTAGAATTGATGTCCAGACTGACTTTTTAAAGCACATGTGCAAGATGAAGGAAAACCTGCAAACAAGGCCTGTTTGGGGGGGGGGGGTGGTGTATTGGTGGAAATTTTTTTTTTTTTTTTGTTTATTCAGACACGACATTAGGTACCAAATTTACAAATAACGGGGAAACATCAAGAAAATCTCACACTGCTTACAAACATTTACATATACAAGATAATCATTTAAACAACTATAACACTCCTATAAAACCAACATTGAATTTACAAACCTTGAAAACACAGACTAATAACACGCAACCAATTCACCAGTGCTAACCTCTATCAGGTTGGGCAAACTTTTATCACCCTCCATTATCCGGCTCATTGCACTTTGGGTCACTATTGGTGCATACCCATAATTAAGGTCCATAAGAAACAAAAGAAAGAATAACAAAATACTATATATGGCATATTTTACGCGGATTAGCCAACTACCTGCGCAAGCCTATTGGCATCAACTGCAGAAACCTACAGCCTCTGCCCCATCTGGCCACTGCACCAGGTCATAGCTAGCCAAATCCATCAACAGACCACATATATATACATCATAAACATCAAACAAAATCCCGCTATATTAACCGACTAGTAAAATAACAAATTACTCTGCGGCACCCGCACCCTCATCCTGCTTAGAACAGGGCACAGAACCCACTCCCGCATCACTCATTAACACCTTTTTTACTTTTTTTCTTTTTCTTCTTATTCTTCCTAAGCACTACCCAACCAGTATCACCGGCTGCTGGGCCCACCCCACTCATACCCTCTGAGGGCTCTTCACTTTGTTAGACATAAGCTTTTGGAGCTAAACAAATTACAGGCAGACAGTCTGTAGGTCGTGGAAACAGGAACTGGACTTTATTATTACTTCTTGTACATAGACAAAACATGAACTAGCAAACGTAACACTGCCATCTAGTGATCATATAATGTAATAGGCACACAGCAATTACATTTAGTAGATGTTGCTCATATAATACAAACCTTGTATGCTAACACCCCCACTCAACAACTACTATCTATGTCAATCCCATTTCTGATCTAAGATCAACAAATCTGTTTCTAGCTAGTGGTTTTGTCAAAACATCAGCAATCATTTTTTCCGTTTCACAATACACAAGTTCAATCACTTTCTGATCAACTAAGTCATGAATGTAATGATGTCTGACATTGATGTGCTTGGTTCTTCCATTAATCTTCTCACTTGTTGCAAGCTTAATGCAACCCTGATTATCCTCAAATAAGACAGTAGGTTCTGATGTTGCTTCTCCAAGATCCTTGAGTAATTGTTGTAACCACACAACTTCTTGACTGGCATAAGCTGCAGATATGTATTCAGCTTCTGTAGAGGACAATGCCACTGACATCTGTTTCTTGCTGGACCATGATATAGGACTGTCTCCCAATTTTAATAAGTAACCACTTGTGGATTTGCGTGTGCTGTGATCACCTGCCCAATCAGAGTCCACATATCCCACGAGGTTTAAATCACCACTTGCTGACAGTTTCAAATTTAAGTCTTTTGTCTGTTTCAGATATCTCATAACTCTTTTGATCGCATTCCAATCTCTTAGACGTGGTTTATCAACTCGCCTGCAAAGAAGAGACATGCTGGCTGCAATGTCTGGACGTGTAGTGGTTGCAATGTAGAGAAGTGCCCCCACTGCTTGTCTGTATTGTTCATTGGATGTGAGAAGATCATCTTCTCCTTCTAACTTTGGATAGGCTGTATCCATAGGTGTGCTTGATCCTTTCGCCTCTGTCATGTTGAATTGCTGAAGAATAGATTCAATTTTTGCGCTCTGATTCAACAGGAAACTTCCATCTTTCTCACGCTGGATGTCAATTCCAAGATAATATGTCACTTCACCTAGGTCTTTAGTTTCAAAGTGCTTGTTGAGTACTCCTGTTAATTTTGCAATTTCATTGTTATTTTTGTGAGCAATGATCAGGTCATCAACATAAATTAGAAGATACATCCACTCAGTGTCTACTTGTTTAGCGTATAGGCATGGATCAGCTTTGCTTCTTGTAAATCCTTCATTTCGTAGAACTTGATTAATCTTCAGGTTCCATGCTCGAGCTGATTGTTTAAGGCCATAAAGAGATTTATTCAACTTGCAGACAAGATGCTCTTGTCCCTTTTTCAAATATCCTTCTGGTTGTGACATGTAAATTTCTTCTTCAATATCACCATTAAGAAAAGCTGTCTTAATATCGTGATGTTTCACAATCATTGTATGCATGGCAGCCACTGTCATTAGTGTTCTGAAAGTACTTTGTTTAGCAACTGAAGCAAAAGTAGCATCATAGTCCTCACCGAACTTCTGTGAGTAACCTTTAGCAACCAGCCTTGCCTTGTACCGACAGACTTTCCCTTCAGAGTTACATTTGGTTTTAAAAACCCATTTACATCCTATGGCATGTTTACCTTGAGGTAGCTCTGAAAGTGTCCATGTCTGGAGATCTTCGAGTGATGTCATTTCTTCATCAGCAGCTTTATTCCATACGTGTTTCTCATGCATTGGCAGTTTCTGCATCTCTTTCCATGAACCTGGTTCAGTTTGAACAGCTCTGCGAGCTATGTAAGATAAACGTTCAGCTGGAACACCTTTATTGATTCTGGTTGATTTTCTGACTGAAGATATTTCTGGTTCAGATTCAGGTTTTGATTCTTCTGCAGTAATTTCTATTTCTGTATCACTTTCCTTATTTTCTTGAGTGACTGATGTTGATTCTTTCTCAGTTTGAATAGTTTGTGTCTGTTGTTCAAACTTTGAGCACATAGAGGTTTCATCAATAATCACACTTCTGCTGACTGTTACCTTGTTTGTGTCTTGATGTAAAATCCTGTATCCTTTTTGAGATTCACTGTACCCCACAAGTACACCTTCTTTTGCACATGCATCCCATTTTGTACGTTTTTCTTTTGGAATGTGTACATAGGCTTTACTTCCAAAAATTCTGATGTGTCTTAAATCTGGTTTCCTTTTGTTCCATAGTTCATATGGAGTTTTTGTTGTTGCTTTTCCCGGCAAACGATTTTGAAGATAACATGCAGTTGTGATAGCTTCTCCCCAGAATGTAGTTGGCATATCAGCATCAAATAGCATGCTCCTCCCACTTTCACACAGTGTGCGGTTCATTCTCTCTGCAACTCCATTTTGCTCCGGGTTATATGGAACTGTTGTCTGGAACATAATTCCATGCTTCCTGAGAATGGCTTGTGTTTTACCACTTGTATATTCTGAGCCATTGTCTGTTCGTAGTACTCTGGGCATTCTGCCAAAAATATTATTTACTTGAGCGAGATACTGTTCTAATTTCTCTGGCACTTCATCCTTATTGTGAAGTAGAAATACTGTGTTATATCTGGAGTATTCATCAATGAAGGTCAGGAAGTACTTTTTCTTTCCTGGAGTCATAGTTTTCATTGGACCACAAAGATCTGAATGTATTAAGTCCAGAGGTTTTTGAACTTTGCTGTTGGTCTGCTTGGGAAAAGGTGTCCTTGCCATTTTTCCTTTAATACAGCTGGTACAAATCATTGTGTGATCACATGGATTAATCTTAATACCACTTGCATAGTTATTCTCAACTATTTTCTTTATTGTATCAGAATTTCTGTGACCCAATCGTCTGTGCCAAGTGTGGATGCAGTTTGAATGTTTATCCTCTTTGGCTATTTTAACCATTTCACTGCAGTTCAACTGATATAGTTCATCTATGATTTTAGCCTTTGCAAGCAAGCAATCCCCTTTTGTTATGATACAACTGTCACCCTGAAATGTGACTACATTGCCTTGGTTAGTGAGTTTCTTTACTGACAAAAGGTTGCTTTCAAGATCTGGCACATACAGAACATTCCTCATATGGATCTTTTTAGTGATATCTGGAGAGATAGGACAGTATAGAAAGCCATCTCCTATTCCCACTGATTTCATGAGTTGTCCATTAGCTTTAGTTATCCCTTCTGTTTTGCTTTCGTCAAGCTGAGGGAAGAAACTTTGGTTATTTGTCATGTGACTTGTAGCGCCTGAGTCCACACACCATGCTTGCACAGTGGTGACACAATTTTTGGATCGGAATGCATATTCCTTTGTTTCTATGACATTCTTAGCTTGTTGGAATGCACTTTGTTTTTGCATTCTAGCTTTCCAGATTCTACAATCTGCTTTTAGATGTCCTGGTTTCTTGCACACAAAGCATTCCCGCTTTTCTAGCTGCACGTTACTGTGTTTATTTTTGTATCTTGTCTTTAAAGCCGTCTGTGAACACACACTCACAGTACTCATGCTTTCAGTTTTGCGCTTGTATTCATCCACAAGCCTGCCTTTAACATATTCCAGTGTCAGATCATCATCTGGACGTGCATCTAGTGCTGTGACAAGTGTCTCATAACTTTCAGGAAGTCCACTTAATAATAGCGCTGCAACATGGAAATCTTTCATCTCTTCTCCAATCCCTCGCAGTCTCTCCACCATCTCTAAGGTCTGTCTTATATATGCCTGCATGTCCTGGTCTTTCTGTAGCTTAGTCTGATAGAGCTTTCTGATTAAATACAGTTTATTGCTGAGATTAACTCTTTCATGTGCTTTCTGTAACTCTTCCCACATGTCTTTAGCAGTTTGACAGTTACATATATGTATGATTTGATCATAATCTATGCACAGGGAGATTGTGCTTTGTGCCTTCTGATCTCTGTCTAACCACTCCTCTGTGGGCTGTGCAGGTCTTTGTTCATTTATGCATTTCCACGTACCTTCTCTTATAAGCAGCATTTTCATCTTGAATTTCCAAGATTGGTAGTTCTGATTTGTCAGATTTGCAATGGAAAACTTTGCTGATGGCATGGCACCTGCCATTATTGCTGTTTGTCTTTCTGTTGCTGTCTTCTGCACTGAATTGCTCTAGCTCACTGTATCTGGCTATATCCAGGGGTGATCTGTATTATATCCTGGGCTTCTGTAACATGCTCTGGGCCCATAACCTGTTAGACATAAGCTTTTGGAGCTAAACTAATTACAGGCAGACAGTCTGTAGGTCGTGGAAACAGGAACTGGACTTTATTATTACTTCGTGTACATAGACAAAACATGAACTAGCAAACGTAACACTGCCATCTAGTGATCATATAATGTAATAGGCACACAGCAATTACATTTAGTAGATGTTGCTCATATAATACAAACCTTGTATGCTAACACACTTGACCCGGCCTGAGGTCTTTTCTGTGACCCAAGGGCCACCTCCATATCTGAAGAATATTATTAATATTTCATATTCTTGTAGCTCAAGGGCGTTTCTGAATGAATAGCATTCATAGTCGGGTTGACTTGAAAATTACGTGTGAGTTTATTAACACACAGGTGGCATCATAAGCACAATGAAAAATAGTATAAAGTTCAGTTTAGCGTAGATGAAAATATATAAAAATAAATCAATAGTGCTGTAGCAAGCTTAATGAAAGCATGTGTGCTGTCTCAGGCCATCTTGCCTGATTCCAAGTGAAGAAGATGCAGGAAATGACGTTCTTAGACTTCTGGTATCAGCTGTTCTTGTCAATATGTCAGCATGTCAGTGTTGTCTTCCAAAGTGGGTGTGAGAGAATCTGTGTGTGTGTGTGTGTGAGTGTCATGAAAGTGTGTGGTGTGTGGTGTCAGCGTCGTGTAAGTCTCTCTTTAAAGCAAAGCATATATATATATATATATGTTACAAATGAACGTCATGACCTCACACCGTCCAGACGTAGACCCTTGTATGGCACAATATTCTTCTGCTAGGTTCAGCAATATGAAGATCTTAGCACAGTCATATGGAGTTTGATTGACAGGCACACATGTGACACTCTATACTTAGAGTACTGTGCTAATGTAACGTCATAACCTATATGAACATATATTAATATTACCAGCTATACCTTCATATATACTAATACATATTAGTAGGACTAAGACTTCACTTAAAACTAACTTAACAATAGATATAAAAAAGTATATTATAAGTAGCTTAGTTACGGATTCTGATTTTAGCTTTAAAACACGTGAAGACAGTATTTCTTGGTTCAGCTCTAGGAAACATGAACTCTATGGGTATTCTTATCTGTGAGCCTGCTGACCCGCTGACCTCATGTCATCCCTTGATACTGGAGAGACAGCTGCGTCAAAATCCTGACACTCAAATCTTATGTCACTCTCAAATTGGCTGACCAGAAATATTATCACTGCTCAGATTTTAGATGGAAGAATTATGTCATATCAATTGATCAAGGCCATTCACTCATACCTAATTACTATGATTAATCATAAATCCAAATATGTTTTGCAAGCTTGCCATAAATTATGAATTGCCGAATTATGAATTTGAAATAATATTCTAACAATCCCCCCTGAATTATGATTAATCATACTAAAATTTAATTCACACATACATACATTCGTATCTCAATTGCTCCGCCTTATATCAAATGATCGGCACAATATTCCTCAGAACTGAAGCAGCTAGAAATATTTCTCCTTCTAAATGCTTTTAGTTACTTTTAACTCCTCTTAGATCTGTCTATTCAAAATTTTTAAATAATGGTATAGATTTTTACAAATGTAAAACATAAAGATGACTAATATCAATAATTAATAATAATAATAATAATAATGAAAATTATTATTATTAAAATAAGTAAATAATGCAATGATATATTTCCATATATGTGCTCAAATAATATTTTAGCTCTTTGGAAATATACTATACTTTCTAAAACTTTTCATAACTTTTCCCATTGTTCTATTAAGAGTGATATATTTCCTAAGTTATGAACAATAAATGTTCTATTAACTTAGAATGATTGTGCTAACATTCAATATGTGAATTAAGAAAAATAAATAAAAATAATAATAATAATCCTAACTTAATATAAACATTAATATCAGAATAATTGGATGATCAAAAAATGTATATGTATATGTGGACAAATGTTTCAGTCCTAAATTGTTTATCTATAGTAGATAAAGTTCCTTCTGATTAATTTTTCTTCATGAAATGTCTTTTAAAATGTCTTCTTCAAGTTCTGTTAGGTTAGAAAAACCTTGTTGAATAAGATAAAATAGTTCATTAATATGAATTATAAATCTTTTGTCAAATATTCTTCCAAAAAGGATCTCTTCTTTTAACTTTGAATTTCTTGATATTCTCTTTGCTCTTTATAGGAGCTTGTCATCCTCCATATTTGTTTGATTTTAGATGCCATATCTGTAAAAGAGAGGCAGTATCATTACTCAGGAATAAAATATTTATATTAATTCTTGTACATTTTCCTATTTTTTTCCAACAAATATTAAAACATTATGAAACAATAACTTTAGTTAAAACTATATGTGAAATACTATCTTATATTTCCCTTCAAAGAGAACTTTTGTGTGACTATGTACTTCTATGTACTGTCCTTATCCTGTCTAAAAATGACCTAAATTATAAAATATATGTACTGTGAAGTTTAGGTATGTCAGGACGCAATATTTCATTTTTGGTCATGATAGGAATTCTATTTCTAACGAACAAAGTTAGATTTCATATCACCCCAGAGATGACAATGGACTATGCCTTTGTTCTCACCTCTAAACGATTAGAAATATGCGTAACTGTATTCTGTGTAGAAGTTCTTACTTTAGTGTCAGAGTGTTCTGCAAGTACTTCAATGTCCTTTTCAGCTCTTGCATTGGAAACCTGAGATAAAGACTTCTCAGCTACAGCTGTATAAACATGTGTTGGTGTAAATTCCTGTAGATGTCTTTCGTTCCCATCTATCTGAATGTGTATGGGCAATAAAGCTCTGAACCAAAGAGGATATATTTTCCTAATTTCTCTAAAACTACCTTCATCAAAAATACCTTTTAATGAACAGTCAGGTGTCTGTACAATGATTTTGTTTGATTTCACTATGCTCTCTGTAACTTTAATTGCATAGTAAACACTTAGAAGTTGCTTCACACCTGGCTCAAAAGTTTTTTCCAAAAATGATAAAACTCTGGAGAAATAGGCAATTATGTTCTCCTTACCTTCTTGTAACTGAAACAATGTTACTGAGATGGCATTCTCAGATACATGAGTTTTCAAAACAAACGATGTTTCAGAACAGACCTCTATTGTACTTAATGCTGGAGCATTCTGCAAATCTTTTTTCAACACTTCAAAAGCATTTTTCTCATTTGGACCCCACTGGTCAACTATATTACCTTTATTCCTTAAAAGATTATATAGTAGATTAACTTTTTCTGCAAAACAGTGTACAAACTCTTTGCAATGATTTATTTTATGCAAAAATTGATGCAATGCCTTGTAAGTTGTTGGAGTTGGGATAACAGTAATATCTCTTACTGTTTCTTGCAACAATTGTCTCTTTCCTTGACTAATTTGCATGTGAAGGAATTTCACTTGATTTTTCATCAGCTGAACTTTTGTCGTGTTTAATTTTAAACCTTCAGCTTGTAACATCATAAACAATTCAGACAAAAGAGCCATATGTTCATCGATATTCTGAGTACTCAGCAAAATCGTATCCACGTGCTGACAAATGCAATCTGGCCTAGAAAATTTAGAAAGTATCGTTGCTATAGTTTCATGAACTACACCATCACCTATACCTAGTCCAGGTATTAATCGAGTGAACGTATAAGTCTCTTTTCTGAATGTAAACGCAAGTTTGTATTGACAACTTTTAGTTAAAGGAATGGAAAAAATGGCTATTAGCGATTTCTAGTACTGAAAACACTTTGTCCTGGGCAATCAAATTTAACTTTATGTTAGATTTATCAGGAAGAACTGGGCTATTTGTGATATGCTTATTCAATGTTCTGACATCAACTGATAAAGAATATGAATTATCAATGTTTTTGATAGGCAAAATACAGTTATTTACCACTGATTTAGCTTTCTTTACAATTCCAAGTTGTTCAAATTCTTGAATAATGTCAGAAAGTGGACCAATTGATTCTGGTGGTAACTCACTCTGATCAAGAGGTTCTGGATCCTTTCCTTCAATATTTAATTCGCCACTTTTCAAAGTTCCAATGTCATTTTTGAACTTTGACCACAAACTTGGAAAACATTGTACCACTTCCTTTAAAGCACAATTACCATCAACATCAGGCCACTTTTGTTCTGTAGACATATTGGTAATGGAACCAACATTACTGTATACAGAGGGATCAATCACCACTGATTTGGGCCTAGATGGATCTTTCCAAATACTTTTATTAGCCAAATCAATCACCCACTTTTGTTTGTTGATTACATCAATTCCAAGTATATTCTCTGCTTCTTGACAGACCCAAATGTTAATATTAGTTTTCACTAATCCAGGTACTTCAAATGTTACATTGGATACCTGTCTAGCAGTGGAATTACCTATAGTATTAAAACCCACTATATTACACATAGGAGAATTGGGTTTCACAGGTATGTTTTCTTTAGTAAGGCTAATCTCAGATCCACTGTCAATGAGACAATTAATATGTTTACCATTTATCAAACATTGTAAATATGGCCTCCCATTCTTGTCCAAAATAATTGGTGCTACATATTGTAATGGCAGAGAAATAGAATCTGGGTGTGATTCTATTTTTGGCAATGGCAATAAACCTTCTCTTTCAGTGACAGCTCCTTTTGCCATATTGTCTGAACTACTGTGAACAGTTAAATTACTGATCTGTTTGACTTCAGTGTGATAAGGCAATTCAGTCAAAATATTATCTTGACATGAAAAACCAGGTTGTACAAAAGCTGATTTTTCATACTCCATATCTTTAGTTCTTATTTGTAAGTCACTCTTAAACTTAAAGCAATGTTTTTTCATATGGCCAGTTTCATGACAGTAAAAACACGTCACAGGGTCATCTCCTTGCCTCACTTGATTGCACCTGTCCTTGTCATTCCTGCTGAGACCTGTCGTTTCTAACACGTCTGTAACCTGACTATTTTTGTCACATTGAATAATAGAAACCTCATGTGTGAGATTGCTTTGATTCAATTGTCTCCTAATTTTGTCAATGAAGCTTACTATAGCATTTAAATTTTGACGTTCCTGTGCTATGGCCACTGAAGTTGGGTCAAGGTATTTAAATTTTTTTATGAAAGCTATTTTTAAACCTGGGTCAGTTTCATCATCTACTCCAAATATCATTTCATAAACCTTGCAAAATCTTGTTTTAAACCAAAATGGATCTTCTTCTGCAGTAGTCTGTAATAGGTCTAGCATTTCTATGGTTGGTCTTTGCTCACCGGTCATACATAGCAATAATAGTCGCAATCTATCTGTGGCGTCATTTTGTCTTTCCTGACCTTCATCATCACTAACAAGTGAATGGATTCGTTTAGCAAAATTAACAGGAATCCACAACTGAAATATGTAATTGCGTTGATCGTTTGAAAGATTAAAACGATCCGCAAACATTTCAAATAAATCCCAATTGGAAAATACAGTAGCCTCAACGTCATAACTAGGAAAGTCTTTTAAAACTTTCATAAGTTGGTCATGTATTTGCAACTTTAGTTTTGCAGTTCTACATAATAAGTTTTTATGTTTCATTTCCATTTCATCAGTAGCATCAACATTCTCTATTTCCAAACTTTCCGGAAAATAGGATTGTTGCTTTGACTTGGTTTCAGTCTTTTTGTCATCTGTATTTATTACAGCAATCTGTCTACTGTCATTTTGCAACTCTGGCAAAATCATTTTTTTAGATTCTAATTGTTCCTCAAGATTCTCTATGTAATTACAAAGAATCTCACAGTTAGGACAACTGAGAGAATCCTGGGACACATTTTCATGTATTCCTGTGTTCTGTACATTATTAGTCTCTGTCTGGTTTAGTGTGCACACATTTTTGGCAGGTAAAATATTAATAATCATCTTATTAAATATTCTCACCAATTTCAATACATTACTTATTTTCTTATGTAATTTATTCACAGTAAACCTGGATTTGTCTATCCGGACATTCGAATTTAAGCATTCTTGGTACATATACAACCACAAGTGACTGTCATTAGGATAAAGAGACACATCTTTAAATTCAAGTTTACTCTCTCTAGCAAACTTATCTATAAAATTCATAGTTTTTTACTCACCGTTATTTAGATGAATTTCTCGTCTTCAACCGTCTGTTGCTGGACTGTTGTCCGCATCTGACGCAGCACAACGCCTCTTGCTTGATAGGTTCTGAACCGTCTTTTTTCTCGAGACTTGAATATTCGCAAAATTGCGCCAATCTCTCCCCTCTCATCAAGGTTCGAGATTTTCGTAAAAATAGAGAGATAGGACGGTATACTCTGGCTCGCCAAATGAAGAATATTATTAATATTTCATATTCTTGTAGCTCAAGGGCGTTTCTGAATGAATAGCATTCATAGTCGGGTTGACTTGAAAATTACGTGTGAGTTTATTAACACACAGGTGGCATCATAAGCACAATGAAAAATAGTATAAAGTTCAGTTTAGCGTAGATGAAAATATATAAAAATAAATCAATAGTGCTGTAGCAAGCTTAATGAAAGCATGTGTGCTGTCTCAGGCCATCTTGCCTGATTCCAAGTGAAGAAGATGCAGGAAATGACGTTCTTAGACTTCTGGTATCAGCTGTTCTTGTCAATATGTCAGCATGTCAGTGTTGTCTTCCAAAGTGGGTGTGAGAGAATCTGTGTGTGTGTGTGTGTGAGTGTCATGAAAGTGTGTGGTGTGTGGTGTCAGCGTCGTGTAAGTCTCTCTTTAAAGCAAAGCATATATATATATATATATGTTACAAATGAACGTCATGACCTCACACCGTCCAGACGTAGACCCTTGTATGGCACAATATTCTTCTGCTAGGTTCAGCAATATGAAGATCTTAGCACAGTCATATGGAGTTTGATTGACAGGCACACATGTGACACTCTATACTTAGAGTACTGTGCTAATGTAACGTCATAACCTATATGAACATATATTAATATTACCAGCTATACCTTCATATATACTAATACATATTAGTAGGACTAAGACTTCACTTAAAACTAACTTAACAATAGATATAAAAAAGTATATTATAAGTAGCTTAGTTACGGATTCTGATTTTAGCTTTAAAACACGTGAAGACAGTATTTCTTGGTTCAGCTCTAGGAAACATGAACTCTATGGGTATTCTTATCTGTGAGCCTGCTGACCCGCTGACCTCATGTCATCCCTTGATACTGGAGAGACAGCTGCGTCAAAATCCTGACACTCAAATCTTATGTCACTCTCAAATTGGCTGACCAGAAATATTATCACTGCTCAGATTTTAGATGGAAGAATTATGTCATATCAATTGATCAAGGCCATTCACTCATACCTAATTACTATGATTAATCATAAATCCAAATATGTTTTGCAAGCTTGCCATAAATTATGAATTGCCGAATTATGAATTTGAAATAATATTCTAACAATATCCTCCTGGGTTACTGCACCACCCAACGCATGAGAATCCACCCGGGGGGGGGAGAGCGGGGCAAAACGGGAAGAAAGCGGGAGGGGAACAGAACAAGAATGAGAGGAGGGGGCAACAGGAAGAGAAAGGGAAGGGGGGGGAAGGATAGCACAGACTGGCCCCAACACCCCCCCCCCCCAGGGGGAACCACCAAACCCTCCTCACTCCCCTCTACTTCAGAATCGGTGTCTAAGGCAGAGGAGTCCAGCAAAAACTCAGGAGGCCCCCCAAGGAAAACCCCACCACCTCCTGACACTCCACTCTGACCCGGAGGGTCAGGGGCTACTGCACTAATCCCCGCCCTCCTCCTGATGAGACCCTGCCTTTGAGGCTCCTCACCCCCCTCTACCTCAGAATCAATGTCCACTCCACTCTGACCTGGAGGATCAGGGGCAGCTGCACCAACCCCCGCCCTCCTCCTGACAGAACCTTGCCTCTGGGGCATAGGGGCAGCCCGACCACCAGATCTAGAAGCACCCGCGGCCTGCCCCCCCCCCCCCACCCCCCTCCATCTCAGAATCAGTGTCCGAGGTGAAACCCTTCGACACCCCAGATTCCTCTTGCACATTACCCCTATAAGCCTGCGGACATCGACTGAAAGGGTGACCTAACTCGTTACAAAGATTACATCTAATATGGGCACACCCATCCGCCAGGTGACCCCTCCCACCACAGCGCGTGCACTTCACAACAGTGCATTCAGCGCTCAAGTGAGTGGGGGACCCGCACTTAAAACACCTTTTAGGCTGTCCAGGATAAAAAAACAAAATTCTGTCTCTCCCAATGAAAGCACTCCCAGGGATATGAGCCATGCTATTCCCCTGCCTCTTCAACTTAATCTTAACCCCCCAGGCCCCTGTCCAGATCCCCCTTTCATCCACCTTCTTCCAAAGGGGGCACTGGAGCTGGCCATGACGGGTCAACCAGGTCGCAATGTCTTCCGGAGGAAGGGATTCATTGCGTACCAGGATGGTTACATTTTTGACCTCCTCCTGCCTAGACAGGGGGGTCAAACAGAACTTGGACCATGGGTCCTGTCTTTTAACTAGTTCATAATTCAACAAAAACATTTCCATAACGATGACTGACATAAAACTAAAATCAAACTCTACTGAACCTCCCGGATGGATAACCGCAAAGAGGTCAGACGCCCTTACTCCCAGAGAGAGGACCATATCGATGACCTCTCCTCGGGACGGGCACTGACCTTCACCAATAAACTTTAGTTGCACCACATTCCTCCTCCTGCGTTCTGTACCACCACCTCCCCTGGATCATGCCCCCTCACCCCGCTGCTCTTGCGCAGGGGGAACCCTGAAATTGCGGGCACCGAACTTGCTGTAAATATGATCCAAGGGAGCACTTAACCCAGCCACTTGGGCATAAGACCTGCCCTCCCTCAAAGCATTGAGCAAGCTCTCTTCCTGAGAGGTTGGGATGCATCAAATGGACCAACCCCCCTCAGGACCTCCATTGACCCAACCTGGGCAGTCTCCTCATGACTCGCTGCCCTCCCCCTCACTACTGAAGGACCCGAAAGGGGGCCCGACCCCAACACAACTTCCTGTACCTGAGCCAATTGAGTATCATCCATATTAAAACCAGAGTCCCCCATCTCTTCACAGGCTCCATAGGAACCTACATGGACTTCTGTCACAGCTGCAGACTGGGAACCTTCTAACTTTCTAATAAAATCCATTGCCAAACATTCATCATCTAAATGTCCCGCAGGGTGATCCCCCCAAACTGGAGCCTGTTCAGAAGGGAGACCCGCAGATGGGGAAGTACTCACAAGTCCCTGGGTATTCTGTTCCAAAGCTGAGGACCGGACCTGGCCGGGAAATGGAGCTCCGGGTGTCACCACAGCCACTTCCGGTTCACCCGCTGACGTCACTTCCGGTTTCGGGTCACGTGCTGACGTCACTTCCGGTTCCGGGGCACGTGCTGACATCACTTCCGGTCGCGGCTCTGTCCCAATCACGGGAGATTCCCGCACAGCAGAAATGCCCTCCAAGTCACTGCTGATTGGTCGTCCAGAAGCAGGAGGCTCCACATGGCGTGGCGTGCCCTCTCCCTCGGCAGCCATTGCTATCCTAGCCATAGCTTCTTCCATACTAGATGTCATACAGTCCATCTCAACTGGATCCGCGGTAGATGCCTGCCCCTCACCCTGTAAACCCGCAGCGGTCGCCACCACAACGGCCGGCTGACCCTGCTGTAGGCTACTTGCTGGGTTCACAGAGGCCAAAGCACCCCCGCTTCCAGGAGCAGGCTTATCACCCTGATCTTGCTGGGAACCAGACACACTCTTCACGGTGACCAAAAGACCAGGCGGAAGACGAGGAAGACTCACCACGGGGTTGAGACCTCTCTCACTCACGCAAGTACCTCCTGCTTCGTGGGACAACCTCCCACTTGATGTTGTACCCCCTTTCTTCACAGGTTGGGGTCCGGCAGGTGCCTGGGCGCCCTCAGCGGTACTCTCCGAGATAGTCCCTGAGGTCTGAGGTTCCACTAACAGAGAACCCCCAGCCCCCTCAGCTACTAATGCTGACTTGCCTCTCCTTGCTGCCTGCTTGCTCTCCTCAGAGGCACGTTGGAGCTCCCTCCTGATTGGAAGGAGGAAAGCCTTCTCTGCAGTCCCTCTGGAACAGAGACACATAACAAGACCCCATAACTGGCCATTCTGCTCTTTCAACAGGTCTATTGCTTCCTTGAATTCGAATCTTTTTGAGCTACTAGCCCGATCTCTTCTGTTCCTTAAACTGGCCAGCACTGTAATCCTGGAATGGAGAGCTTGTGCCGCCTTCTGAATCAAACCTTTGGTTTTGCTGCGTCTTCTCAGCATTCGCTGATCATCCTCCCCTTGCTGGGGAAAAGTCCAATCTGCCAGCTTGGACTGGACCGACAAAAATTGCTTCTCTTCTTTATTTAAATCCCCAAAACTCGGGAGATCCACGGTCCTCGGAGGTACCGGGCGGGAGGTGAACTCCCCTTGCCCAGGAACAAGCCCCTGGCCTGGGCTTGATGAGGCCATAGCCTCCCCTCTCCTCCAGGGTCTGGTTCTTCACAGGAGCTGTTTCAAAGACACAACCTCTTCCTTCAAGGCATTGGTGGAAATTTTTTGTTTATTCAGACACGACATTAGGTACCAAATTTACAAATAACAGGGAAACATCAAGAAAATCTCACACTACTTACAAACATTTACATATACAAGATAATCATTTAAACAACTATAACACTCCTATAAAACCAACATTGAATTTACAAACCTTGAAAACACAGACTACGAAAAAAGCAACCAATTCACCAGTGCTAACCTCTATCAGGTTGGGCAAACTTTTATCACCCTCCATTATCCGGCTCATTGCACTTTGGGTCACTATTGGTGCATACCCATAATTAAGGTCCATAAGAAACAAAAGAATAAATAACAAAATACTATATATGGCATATTTTACGCGGATTAGCCAACTACCTGCGCAAGCCTATTGGCATCAACTGCAGAAACCTACAGCCTCTGCCCCATCTGGCCACTGCACCAGGTCATAGCTAGCCAAATCCATCAACAGACCACATATCTATACATCATACACATCGAACAAAATCCCGCTATATTAACCGACTAGTAAAATAACAAATTACTCTGCGGCACCCGCACCCTCATCCTGCTTAGAACAGGGCACAGAACCCACTCCCGCATCACTCATTTAACACCTTTTTTACTTTTTTTCTTTTTCTTCTTATTCTTCCTAAGCACTACCCAACCAGTATCACCGGCTGCTGAGCCCACCCCACTCATACCCTCTGAGGGCTCTTCACTTGACCCGGCCTGAGGTCTTTTCTGTGACCCAAGGGCCACCTCCATATCCTCCTGGGTTACTGCACCACCCAACGCATGAGAATCCACCCGGGGGGGGGAGAGCGGGGCAAAACGGGAAGAAAGTGGGAGGGGAAAAGAACAAGAGTGAGAGGAGGGGGCAACAGGAAGAGAAAAGGAAGGGGGGGGAAGGATAGCACAGACTGGCCCCAACACCCCTCCCCCAGGGGGAACCACCAAACCCTCCTCACTCCCCTCTACTTCAGAATCGGTGTCTAAGGCAGAGGAGTCCAGCAAAAACTCAGGAGGCCTCCCAAGGAAAACCCCACCGCCTCCTGACACTGCACTCTGACCCGGAGGGTCAGGGGCTACTGCACCAACCCCCGCCCTCCTCCTGATGAGACCCTGCCTTTGAGGCTCCTCACCCCCCTCTACCTCAGAATCAATGTCCACTCCACTCTGACCTGGAGGATCAGGGGCAGCTGCACCACCCCCCGCCCTCCTCCTGACAGAACCTTGCCTCTGGGGCATAGGGGCAGCCCGACCACCAGATCTAGAAGCACCCGTGGCCTGCCCCCCCCCACCCCCCTCCATCTCAGAATCAGTGTCCGAGGTGAAACCTTCCGACACCCCAGATTCCTCTTGCACATTACCCCTATAAGCCTGCGGACATCGACTGAAAGGGTGACCTAACTCGTTACAAAGATTACATCTAATATGGGCACACCCGTCCGCCAGGTGACCCCTCCCACCACAGCGCGTGCACTTCACAACAGTGCATTCAGCGCTCAAGTGAGTGGGGGACCCGCACTTAAAACACCTTTTAGGCTGTCCAGGATAAAAAACCAAAATTCTGTCTCTCCCAATGAAAGCACTCCCAGGGATATGAGCCATGCTATTTCCCTGCCTCTTCAACTTAATCTTAACCCCCCAGGCCCCTGTCCAGATCCCCCTTTCATCCACCTTCTTCCAAAGGGGGCACTGGAGCTGGCCATGACGGGTCAACCAGGTCGCAATGTCTTCCGGAGGAAGGGATTCGTTGCGTACCAGGATGGTTACATTTTTGACCTCCTCCTGCCTAGACAGGGGGGTCAAACAGAACTTGGACCATGGGTCCTGTCTTTTGACTAGTTCATAATTCAACAAAAACATTTCCATAACGATGACTGACATAAAACTAAAATCAAACTCTACTGAACCTCCCGGATGGATAACCGCAAAGAGGTCAGACGCCCTTACTCCCAGGGAGAGGACCATATCGATGACCTCTCCTCGGGACGGGCACTGACCTTCACCAATAAACTTTAGTTGCACCACATTCCTCCTCCTGCGTTCTGTACCACCACCTCCCCTGGACCATGCCCTCTCACCCCGCTGCTCTTGCGCAGGGGGAACCCTGAAATTGCGGGCACCGAACTTGCTGTAAATATGATCCAGGGGAGCACTTAACCCAGCCACTTGAGCATAAGACCTGCCCTCCCTCAAAGCATTGAGCAAGCTCTCTTCCTGAGAGGTTGTGATAACTCCCGCAGGTTGGGGTGCATCAAATGGACCCCTCAGGACCTCCATTGACACAATCTGGGCAGTCTCCTCATGACTCGCTGCCCTCCCCCTCACTACTGAAGGACCCGAAAGGGGGCCCGACCCCAACACAACTTCCTGTACCTGAGCCAATTGAGTATCATCCATATTAAAACCAGAGTCCCCCATCTCTTCACAGGCTCCATAGGAACCTACATGGACTTCAGTCACAGCTGCAGACTGGGAACCTTCTAACTTTCTAATAAAATCCATTGCCAAACATTCATCATCTAAATGTCCCGCAGGGTGATCCCCCCAAACTGGAGCCTGTTCAGAAGGGAGACCCGCAGATGGGGAAGTACTCACAAGTCCCTGGGTATTCTGTTCCAAAGCTGAGGACCGGACCTGGCCGGGAAATGGAGCTCCGGGTGTCACCACAGCCACTTCCGGTTCACCCGCTGACGTCACTTCCGGTTCCGGGTCACGTGCTGACGTCACTTCCGGTTCCGGGTCACATGCTGACGTCACTTCCGGTTCCGGGTCACGTGCTGACGTCACTTCCGGTCGCGGCTCCGTCCCAATCACGGGAGATTCCCGCACAGCGGAAATGCCCTCCAAGTCACTGCTGATTGGTCGTCCAGAAGCAGGAGGCTCCACATGGCGTGGCGTGCCCTCTCCCTCGGCAGCCATTGCTATCCTAGCCATAGCTTCTTCCATACTAGATGTCATACAGTCCATCTCAACTGGATCCGCGGTAGATGCCTGCCCCTCACCCTGTAAACCCGCAGCGGTCGCCACCACAACGGCCGGCTGACCCTGCTGTAGGCTACTTGCTGGGTTCACAGAGGCCAAAGCACCCCCGCTTCCAGGAGCAGGCTTATCACCCTGATCTTGCTGGGAACCAGACACACTCTTCACGGTGACCAAAAGACCAGGCGGAAGACGAGGAAGACTCACCACGGGGTTGAGACCTCTCTCACTCACGCAAGTACCTCCTGCTTCGTGGGACAGCCTCCCACTTGATGTTGTACCCCCTATCTTCACAGGTTGGGGTCCGGCAGGTGCCTGGGCGCCCTCAGCGGTACTCTCCGAGATAGTCCCTGAGGTCTGAGGTTCCACTAACAGAGAACCCCCAGCCCCCTCAGCTACTAATGCTGACTTGCCTCTCCTTGCTGCCTGCTTGCTCTCCTCAGAGGCACGTTGGAGCTCCCTCCTGATTGGAAGGAGGAAAGCCTTCTCTGCAGTCCCTCTGGAACAGAGACACATAACAAGACCCCATAACTGGCCATTCTGCTCTTTCAACAGGTCTATTGCTTCCTTGAATTCAAATCTTTTTGAGCTACTAGCCCGATCTCTTCTGTTCCTTAAACTGGCCAGCACTGTAATCCTGGAATGGAGAGCTTGTGCCGCCTTTTGAATCAAACCTTTGGTTTTGCTGCGTCTTCTCAGCATTCGCTGATCATCCTCCCCTTGCTGGGGAAAAGTCCAATCTGCCAGCTTGGACTGGACCGACAAAAATTGCTTCTCTTCTTTATTTAAATCCCCAAAACTCGGGAGATCCACGGTCCTCAGAGGTACCGGGCGGGAGGTGAACTCCCCTTGCCCAGGAACAAGCCCCTGGCCTGGGCTTGATGAGGCCATAGCCTCCCCTCTCCTCCAGGGTCTGGTTCTTCACAGGAGCTGCTTCAAAGACACAACCTCTTCCTTCAAGGCATTGGTGGACAAGCTTGAAGTGCTGATTTACAGCGCTGTGCTTGAAACTAGCACAAGACAATCCTATTCTAATTGTGGGTTGTTTGAGGGAAGCCAATTGAGTGTTAGAACCCCTGCTAGTGTTTTTAGTTTGGGCTTTGTGTCCCTTTTCTTAAAATTGGCTTCACTTCCTGTCACACAGCTGAACAGGAAGTGAGGTTAAAACCCTACCAATGGTCTTTTCTTCGGGACACAGGTCAATCTAACTAGTGTCCCCATTAAGCAAATTGCACTGCTGTGTACACCCCAAATGATTAGTTACTTTGGGGTTTAGTAAAGGCAAAGCCGCTCTGCAGTAGAAGCGTAGGCAATGAAAATCAGAAGGGAAGCACTGATTTATAAAATAACATCCAATCCCGCCAAGTTTTTATTTTTCTTCCTTGCTTGTCCACTTGTAGTGCAAAGTGGATTTGCCTTTAGTAAATGGACCCCAACGTCCAAGATCCATACTAATTTGGGGTGTACACAGCAAAATGCAATTTCCAAAATGGGAAACTATTTAGATTGATCTGTGTGTCCCCAACAAGACATTATTCAGGTTTTCCCTCACTTCCTGTTTGGCTATGTGGCAGGAAGTGAATGAATTAAGTAGAAAGTGACAACATGTGTGAGGTGTCTTTACCCTATCAGGGGTGCAGGCATCCCCAAAACAAACAAGAAATTGTTGATTTAACATTGGGTGGTGTTTGTGGGGGTCCCTAACACACATTCATACATATTAGCAATGCTGGATCATGGCCTATTGGCATGGTTATATTTTCTTAAGCCTCTCAATAAAATGATCTGAAATTTGGGGTTAAACTGGAACTATAATCATCACTTTTATTTTTTTTATTTTCTTTCATTTTGGATAGAGTTGGGGGGGGTTAGAAGCTCTGTCAGTTTATTTTGTATTGTCCCTGTCCGTTTGGGGAGATTGGCCTTCACTTCCTGCCCCATAGCCAAACAGGAAGTGATAGAAAAACTAGGCAAATAAAGGGACTCCTGTGCCCCCCCCCCCCACAGAACTTGTGTGTGTCCCCTGAAAATTCCTGGGTGGGTCATAAAAAAACAGGGTGTGGCCTTGACAGGAAGGGTGGGTCATTTTTCTATTAGGGGGTGCCGAAATTTGGTCAGGCCTAGGGCAGCACAAAACCTAAATATCCTACTGCATATTAGGGCTTATTTAGACAGGATCCAATTTACAGCATGTTTTTAGATTGTGGAAGGAAACCCACACAGGCACAGGGAGAACATGCAAACTCCAGGCAGATAGTGTCACAGGCGGGATTCGAACCAGCAACCCTTTTGCTGCTAGGTGAACATGCTACACACTACACCACTGTGCTGAACGAACATGATTGCAGCTGAAAGCATGAGATGATTTTTTATTTATTTTTTCCAATTCCATGCTTTTCAGCCTGGAGGACAGATGTGGGGTCTAATTGACCCCGCCTCTCTCTATAAAGAGGACCTGTCACACACTAGTCCTATTACAAGGGATGTTTACATTCCTTGTAATAGGAAGAAAAGTGAAAAATAATACAAAAAAAGGGACAAACAAGTGCAAAAATAAAAATATTAAGTATTAAGTATTAACTAAATTTAAATGCCCCTGTCCCTAGTAGCTCGCACTCAGAAGCGAACACGCATGCAAGTCCCACCCACATATGTAAACACCCTTCAAACCCCACATGTGAGGTATCATAGCGTGCGTTAGAGTGAGAGCAATAATTTTAGCACTAGACCTTCTCTGTAACTCAAAACTGGTAACCTGAAAAAAAAAGTCAAGCGTCGCCTATGGAGATTTTTAATAACGAAGTTTCCTGACACAGCATGACAGCATATACGTATGGGAAGGCTCCGCCCCCCTGCCCAATCAGGACCGGTTATACTATAAAAGTAGGTCTCCTCCCCTATACCCGCATTCTCTGTTTTTCCCTTCACTGCTACAGGCGGTTATACTACTGCTAAAGAAAGCAGGAATTTTTTTTTCCCTCACCTGGCCGGACACTTCCCGCCAAGCCGCACAGGTTCAAAGCCTCTCCTGTGAAGAAGCTCCCCGCTGTACAGGCAGACCTGAACGCCTAATGGGGGAGGCCTCACCCTAACAGGATCCAGGAAGATGGGGGTGAAGGCATATGGTCTCTAGGGATTGCTCATTAATCATGACACCATGTATGGACAATTATTGGACTTTGGACATGAAGCATGCAGGTGGTAAGGCACCACATGGTGCACACAATTCTATTCAGTGACTGCTGCAAGTATAGGCAAGGATGTGGTTAACTTGCATTACTGAAGGGCTGTGGTTGTGTCTGCAATACTGCTAATGATGATAGCAGGTGCTGTGCTGGGCTGAAGCCTTCCATTTAACTGAATAAGCCTGGCTCTACAGTCTTGATTTATTTTCTGCAGGTTTGTGGTTAATTTGCATTTCTGAAAAGCATATATCACACATGTGAATGTAACTGGATGTCTGTAGTGTCACTCTGTTTACTAATATTAAACAGACTATAGGATGTGTTTGCAGCATTGCTGAAGTTTGAACTGATATCAGGTGATACTGAGAGCCCTTTCATTTAATGCAGGGATTGGGCCTGCAGGGTGGGCTCACTGTGTATGGAAGATCGGTCTCCTCCTTTCTGGTACATATGTCTAAGTAGGTTTAACTTGCTAGTGCTATAATGTCATAGGATCATTAATTTGTGCTGCATTTCTGTGATTACATTAACTCCACACTAGGTAAGGCTGTGATGTGTTTACTTCTATGCATTTACATGTTGACCTGGGTGCTAAAATGTCAGGATCTGTTTAGTCACACTCCTTAGTACTGGTTAGCAATAGGTAATTGCTTGTGTTATTTGGGGTACCCCACTGAAAGATATGGGGTTTGTAGTGGTTACTATTTATGGGAAAATAATCTCAGGCATCTGTGAACCAGTAGCAATCAGCCTTCCTAGAGACCAGCAACTTTGAATAAAGGTGAGGGCAGGTAAGTATATGCTATATCCTAAAAAAGAGTGCACATTATGGGCATAATGAGTGTACATCTCAAGCCCTCATCACCAAACACCAGTCTACCTGCTTCTGCGACAAGGGACAGATCCTCTTCAACCCTGAAAAAATCCCACTATGGACCAGATTCACGTATTCCAGAGCATCTTTGCTCTGGAGTAACGCTTCTGATTTGCGTTGCGCTGCCGAAATTTTAGGAGCAAGTGCTGTCATTCACGAAGCACTTGCTCCTAAAGTTGCGGCAGCGCATCACAAATGAGCCGGCGGAATTCAAATGTCGCGGGTACGGGGCGTGTAGTATGCTAACTACGCGCGATCCCGCCGCCAACGTACTGCGCATGCGTCGAGTGTCAAAACATCCCCGTGCGCATGCTCCAAAATCTGTGAATGAACGTCAATGACGTCACATTCCCATTCATGACCGTTTTACGCAAGCGACGTTTTTATTTTTTTTCCCGACGCGATGACGACGCCTATACCTAACATAGGATACTCCAACCCCATGTAGGTATATCTATGCGCCGCGTATCCCGTCCGGAAACGTCGTATCGTCATTGCGTCGCGCCGGATTTCGATCGTGAATTGCCGATTTCCGCTCATTAACATATTTTTTGAGCGTAAATCGGCGGGAACGCCCCCGGCGCCATTTTTAAGTTGAAGTAACGATGCGATGGCGAAACTCAGTTACGCTGCTCGCATCGGAACTTCAACCCGGCGTTTCTTGTTTTCTGGTTACAGAAAACAGAAACGCCGGCTCAAAGCCACAGTTAGGCTGGCGGATCACTCGATCCGCCAGCGTAACCTTTCCTGAATCTGGCCCTATGTAGCTAACTGACAGAAATCGCTACAGGAATCATAGTGGTCGGGTGTAACTGGTGTGACGGCCAGAATGCAAAACAAAGTTGCAGGCCAAAGACAGTGACAAAGGGGCAGAGACTGAGAAGGCCTACAGTCACTAATGGTTCCATACCAAGCCTAATCAAACAACCGTGCTTGTTTAAAGGCAACCTCTACCTGAGAGCTTGCTTATGGAAAATCGCTCTGACTAGTTGGCAGATCAGAAGCAAGAGACGGCGACTTTAGCCCCGTCCAGACTGACTGTGTGGAACTCAGGTACTAAGCTATTCAAGCAAAATCAGCTAAGGGGTACCTCTGCCTCTAGAGCATGAATGAATGAAAACGTATATAGCGCGGCACATGCGAACTAAAATCGCCTCTGGCGCTTGTTGTTCCTGTCTCCTTTGGTGTCAAAGAGCAGCCAGCCAAACAGGCTTCAGCAGATTAACCAAGGGTACCATTCTTCAAAACAGAGGAAACAATATCCTTGCAAAGACCCTGTGACAGCAAGTAGATCTGGAGATCAACAAGATTCATGTAGAGGCTATAGATTGAGGGTTAATGTACATGACAAGTATAATTACCTAGGCGGTGTTCTGTTACTGTGTACAAGTGATTGTGTGAACTGTACTGTACGATGTGTTTGCAACATGTCTGTTGTTTGTTTAATAAACGCTTTTCTGATTTAAAAAAGGAAAAAAAAAAAAAAAAAAGATTCATACTAGTGTTGTTGTCACCTGCGATGAGGCAGGATGGAAGCAGAGCTCTGGTCAGTGATAAGCTCTCTATGGCAGATCCTAGATTAAAGGGAATAGCCAATGATGCTGTCATGATAAGAGATACAGGAATCTTACCAATACTGACAGCGCCAGGAGAAGTCTGTTTCAGCGCATGCGCGGGGGCGCGCGGGTGCGCGCGCGTGATGTGCGCGGCGCGAGCGTGCACGCGCGCTGACGTCATTTCGGCGCCAAGAACTGCTATTTAAACCATCTGATCCCACTGTATCTTGCTGACCAGTCTGCAGCAATCCCTGACTGAATCTGAACCTGTTACCTGTCTGCCTGATTACCGAATACCTGACCCGGCTTCCGTTGACCCTTCTCTGCCTGCAGCCTGCCTCTGACCCCGGCCTGATCCGACTACCGACTCTGCTTAAACCCGCCTTGCTGTCTGCTTACCTGATTCACCGACCCGGTCTGAACCTGATTCAACCCTCGGACCTGTCTCCGTCTCCTGATTGGTGCCTGATCCAGTGTCTGACAATCCCTTGGCTCCTATTCACAAGCGCTACAACACCGTTCCTGTGTTTGCTGGATTTTTGCTAGGACCTCGTCAACACCTGTCCACTTCCTCTTCCGGTCCATCTCCAGCTTCCCACCAGGCGCTTGTGTCCCTCCAGACTCCGTACCCCCTGTTTGCTCTACCAGGGGTTCCTGAGTCAGAGGCTTACGAGAGGCCGCTCCCTGCACATTGGGCTCCATAACCAGGTACGTGACAGTACTGGTCAGCCATGTCCGAGCCCACGCAGGGGGCGTCTCCCATGGAGGACTTATGCCGCCATCTAGATGGCCTCACCGCGGCCGTACGGACTTTACAAGAGGGATATACCCGCCTAGAAGGACGTGTCCAAACTCTGGCCACAACAGCACCTGCAGCGTCTGGAACCGCAGCTGCCCCTTCCGTAGTGATGCTATCACCGGAACCCAGAGTTCCCACCCCGGAGAGATTTTCTGGAGATCGCAGCAAATATAGAGCTTTCCGCAATGCCTGTGAACTTTGTTTTGCTTTACAACCCAGGACCTTTTCACTTGAGGCCACAAAAGTAGGTTTTGTTATCTCGTTATTGTCTGGCGAACCTCAGACCTGGGCGCATCGTCTTCTAGAACGCAAGGAAGAAAGTCTTAACCTACTCAGCACTTTCTTCCAAGCCATGGACCTTATCTATGAGGATTCCCAACTGGCAGCTACCGATGAAGCAGCATTATGTGCCTTACAGCAGGGACGCAGAGCAGTGGAGGAATATGTAGCTGAATTCAGGCAGTGGAGTTCCGATACCAACTGGAATGATGCTGCCCTGCGTCACCAATTTCGTATGGGACTTTCAGAATCTCTAAAAGACGAATTAGCCCGAGTGGGCATCCCCGCAACACTTGAAGCCCTCATCCTCCTCTCTGTTCAGATCGACAGACGGTTGAGGGAACGGCGTGCTGAACGCACATCCGGCCCCACACGTCCCATATGGATGATGCCACGTGTACCTGGCCCACCGCATCTGCCTCCTTCAGGTCCCAGACCAAACCCCATCGATCATCCAGAACCAATGGAAATAGGCCTACTTCGGCCATCCCTGACTCCGGAGGAGCGTCAAAGGCGTCGATCCAATAACCTTTGCATGTACTGTGGAGGATCCGGGCACTATGTAAACACCTGCCCCGTCAAGTTCCGTAAGTGTTCAGTCCCCTCACCGGCTCTCTTCTCTGTCTTACGTAACAATAATACTCACCTGGCTGTTTCAATCTCTCTACAGCTTCCAGGAAGGAACCTCCAAGTCCCCGCAATTATTGACTCTGGTGCTTGCAGCGGTTTTATGGACGCCTCCTTTGCCTTTCGACATGGAGTCCCTCTACGACCACGACACCAGAAACTTACCGTCCATTTAGCCGACGGATCGGCTATCAAATCCGGCCCGGTTACCCAAGAGACAATTCCCCTATACGCACTCACCTCCCAGGACCACCGGGAACTACTCTGTCTGGACATTATTGAATCCCCAATGTTTCCGGTCATTCTGGGTATGCCTTGGCTGAAAGCCCATAATCCCCAGATTGACTGGGGATCTGGAACAAAAAGTTCTTCCTCTTACTGTCGACAACACTGCCTTCAGAAACCTGCCAGTTCCCCTCCTTCTTTGATGTGTTTAGAATCCGAAGAGGAGAACCGTCAATTAATCCCAGAAGTCTATCATAGTTTCTTAGATGTGTTCAGCAAAAGAGGAGCAGAGACGTTACCTCCACACCGGTCCTACGACTGCCCTATTGAACTTTTACCTGGAGCAGAAATTCCGTTTGGAAGAATATTTCCTTTGACTGGGCTAGAGTTGGTCACTCTCAAGTCTTATATTGATGAGAATCTCGAGAAGGGGTTCATCCGTCCTTCCACATCCCCTGCGGGGGCCGGTACATTCTTCGTGGAAAAGAAGGATCACTCTCTACGCCCCTGCGTAGACTACAGGGACTTAAATAAAATCACGATTAAGAACAGGTATCCTCTCCCTCTCGTTCCTGAACTATTTCAGAGACTTGGAGCAGCCATCAGCTTTACTAAACTTAACCTCCGTGGGGCTTACAACCTCGTCCGCATAAGGGATGGCGACGAGTGGAAAACCACATTTCGTACTCGTTTTGGGCATTTTGAATACCTGGTGATGCCCTTTGGCCTTTGCAATGCCCCAGCCACATTCCAGCATTTTGTAAATGACATTTTCAGAGACTATCTTGATTTATTCGTTATTGTTTACCTAGATGACATCCTGATCTTCTCTTCCTCCCTGTCAGATCATCAAAGACATGTCCAAAAGGTCCTAGCCCGGCTCCGTCAACACAGTCTGTATGCTAAAGCGGAGAAATGTGAGTTTGAAAAAGAGAGCATCCAGTTCCTAGGTGTCATCATTTCAATAGACGGTGTCAAGATGGACCCTCAGAAGGTCACCGCCATTACAGATTGGCCCGCTCCCACCGATAAGAAATCAGTCCAGCGTTTTGTGGGATTTGCAAATTTTTATCGAAAATTTATCAAGAACTTCTCTTCCATAATTGCTCCCATCACAGGTCTGACCAAACAGGGTATCCGGTTCCAGTGGTCCCCAGAGGCTCAAGCGGCTTTTTCTACCCTGAAAAACCTTTTCATTTCAGCATCCATCCTAAAACATCCTGATCCAGTTCTACCTTTCATCCTAGAAGTGGACGCCTCCGAGGTGGCGGTCGGAGCAGTGCTTTCCCAGAGACAAGGACCCAAATCCCTTCTGCATCCAGTTGCGTTCTTCTCCCGCAAACTCTCCGGAGCTGAAAGAAACTATGACGTTGGGGACAGGGAACTTTTAGCAATCAAGGCAGCTCTCGAGGAATGGCGTTATCTCCTGGAGGGTGCAGCTCACCCCATCTTGATCTATACAGATCACAAGAACTTGGAATACTTAAAAGTTGCTAAGAGACTGAGGCCACGGCAGGCCATGTGGGCATTGTTCTTTACTCGGTTTTCCTTCCATATAACCTACAGACCCGGATCAAAAAACACTAAACCCGACGCGGATTGTTCAATGGGCCTGAAGCTCCTTCCTCCCCGGACACCATCCTCGCCCCTGGCAATTTTCTTATGTTACAGGGAGATCTTCTGTCTCAAATTAAGCAGGCCTCTTCATCAATTTCCCCATCTCCAGACCTTACTCTGCAGTTAAGAGACGGCATGCTATGGAACAAAAACAAGATTTTTGTGCCTCAACAACTACGATTGACAATTCTCAAGTCCTGCCATGACCACGAGCTAGCCGGACATTTCGGAATCCATAAGACAGCTGAACTCATCCAGCGTACCTTCTGGTGGCCTCAATTATTACAAGATTGCAAAAGCTATGTGGAATCCTGTGCCACCTGTATCCAACACAAGGGTAGCAGAACCAAAGCGTGGGGGTTACTTAAACCACTGCCTGTTCCAGAGAAACCTTGGAGAATGATTTCAATTGATTTTATTGTTGAGTTACCTCCTTCTGAAAACTATACTACCATCTTTGTAGTGGTGGACAGACTTTCAAAAATGGCGCACTTCCTACCGATGGTAGGGACACCTTCTGCTGCCGAAACAGCAAAAAATTTTATTAAAGAAGTAGTGAGACTCCATGGTATACCTGCTAATATTGTATCTGACCGTGGGGTGCAATTCACCTCGAGGTTCTGGAAAGCGTTATGTGGGGCGCTGAAGATTGAACTTTCCTTTTCATCTGCGTACCACCCACAGACCAACGGCCAGACCGAGCGCACCAACCAGACGCTCGAGCAATACCTGCGCTGTTTCTCCAGTTTTTCACAGGATGATTGGGCTTCTCTGTTGCCTCTTGCAGAGTTTGCCTACAACAACTCAATCCATTCAGCTACCCAACAGTCCCCATTCTTTGCCAACTACGGCTTTCATCCTCTGTTTTTATCCAACCATATGCCGGAATGCTCAGTACCAGCTGTTCAGGAAACCTTGGATTTTTTTTCCACCAATAACAAAATACTCCAGGAAACAATGGCAAGAACCCAGGAGTATAATAAGGAGGTCTTTGACAGAAAGAGGAGAGGACAACTTAATTTGGTACCAGGGGACCAAGTTTATTTATCCACTTTGAACTTAAAACTAGCTTGCCCAACCAAGAAACTTGGTCCTAAGTTTGTTGGTCCCTTCCAGGTACTCAGAAGGGTTAATGAAGTGGCCTACGAATTGAAATTACCTGCTTCTTTTAGGATTCATCCAGTCTTTCATGTGGCACTGCTCAAACCCACAGTCCCGGATCCTTTCCCCAACCGGAATGCTGGTCCGCCCACACCGGTACTTATCGACGGCGAGGAGGAGTTCGAGGTGGAATCCATCCTGGATTGTCGGAAGAGACGTAACCAGGTTCAATACCTGGTGAAATGGAAAGGCTACGGCCCAGAAGAAAATTCCTGGGAACCAGAGGCCAACATTCACGCTCAGAGACTGGTCCAGGCCTATAAAAGGGCACACCCAAGTAGGTTGGCCCAGTTGGGCATCCGGAGGCTGCCCGTAGGGGGGGGGGGCAATGTCATGATAAGAGATACAGGAATCTTACCAATACTGACAGCGCCAGGAGAAGTCTGTTTCAGCGCATGCGCGGGGGCGCGCGGGTGCGCGCACGTGATGTGCGCGGCGCGAGCGTGCGCGTGCGCTGACGTCATTTCGGCGCCAAGAACTGCTATTTAAACCATCTGATCCCACTGTATCTTGCTGACCAGTCTGCAGCAATCCCTGACTGAATCTGAACCTGTTACCTGTCTGCCTGATTACCGAATACCTGACCCGGCTTCCGTTGACCCTTCTCTGCCTGCAGCCTGCCTCTGACCCCGGCCTGATCTGACTAGCGACTCTGCTTAAACCCGCCTTGCTGTCTGCTTACCTGATTCACCGACCCGGTCTGAACCTGATTCAACCCTCGGACCTGTCTCCGTCTCCTGATTGGTGCCTGATCCAGTGTCTGACAATCCCTTGGCTCCTATTCACAAGCGCTACAACACCGTTCCTGTGTTTGCTGGATTTCTGCTAGGACCTCGTCAACACCTGTTCACTTCCTCTTCCGGTCCATCTCCAGCTTCCCACCAGGCGCTTGTGTCCCTCCAGACTCCGTACACCCTGTTTGCTCTACCAGGGGTTCCTGAGTCAGAGGCTTACGAGAGGCCGCTCCCTGCACATTGGGCTCCATAACCAGGTACGTGACAGATGCAGTTCAGTCACTGCGGATACAAGACTGTATGCTGTTTCTCCAGAAATCATTGTGGCCAGTGAATCCTTATGGCCCCTCCCACAAGTGGACACATGCCGCTTTAGTCAGAGTGGTGACTGTTCAAGTCGGATCTGGCAATATCTAGAAGGAAGATTAATTCATTATGTTAATCACCAAAGACCAGAGGATAGCCAAAAGATTGACAAGTTAAATGTGGGAGAACTATGGTGGAGAATAAAGAAGCAATAATCTTTATTAGCCTAAACCCAAGTCGCCCAATAGGGTCAGCTGACAGTGGGATGTAAATTTCAGCGAAGGTTCCTCCATGATGCGCAAGGGCTATGATTATATGGGCGTTGGTCCAGAAGGATGGCATAGGCCATCGTGGCAATTAATCTCTCCAGTCGTCAGTAAAGCCTGACCTCCACAAATCCTACTCCAGGATTTTTAAGGAGTATTGTTCATAGCAGTGCGGCGACTTCAAGGTAGTCCCTACACTACGTTTGAACCCACTGTGGTCTAACTGGGGGCCGTGAGCATTAAGAATACATAGGCATTGATTCAAGACGCATAGGAATCGCAGTAAAATCGCACAATTTTATGCCGTAATACTGGAAACCGAGTCCATTAAGCCCAACCTGGTGGTGCGATAGGGGTAGTTACCTTGGTATACCCTGTATGTTGTGGTCGTTCAGGCCGACTTGCGGGCACAAGGACTACTGGTAAGTCTTGTTTGAGCAGCAAAGTCAGTAACTTTATAGCGCTGACAAATGCGAACCGAATCGCCTCAAGGCGCTTTGTATCCAGAGTCGTGCTGATCCTTCAGAAGAGTTGTGGCACAATGGCTTCCAAGTTCTGGGAAAGGTCCCAGTACAGACTCTAATCAAGTCGGGAGGAGCCATCATCGAGAGACAAACTAGTCTCATTGCAGTAATCACCTACTGGAGGGTAATTCTGAATGGGGGAAAAAGTTAATGAACAAAATTAAGTTACACTCAGAGAAACAGTGTAAGTATCCCATTTGAAGAGATGCTCTTTCCTATTGGTTGCATCCCACGATCGGAAAAGCGATAAAGTACCCTGTAATAACCCTTGTGGTCCGAAGGGGGCCCAAGCAGGGTTGACAACTGTATTAACCTTAGTAAAGAGAGACTTACTTCCCACGTGAGAAACGATGACTCCACAGAGGAGAAAAGTCCCCGATTGGGGAGGTAGCTAAGCTAATCTTTCAGCATACCAATCATCACAAGTTGTCAGTCGTGGAGTAGGCATGCCAATGAAGGACAAGGTGTCCAAAATCCAGAGCTACAGCGGTCGCAGACTAAAGTCTTTCGTAAACACAACAGAGGGAGCCTCAACTATGCTGAAAGGACTCGGCAAAATGGGGAAGGCCTAGCCTCGCTGGCAAGACGGAATGCAAAACTAGTCAACGTCTGTCAGAGGTATCTCCCAGCATGTTAGGGTTTTCTAGAACTTACAGCCAGAGGGCGTAAGATACAAAAGCCGTTGGATGACAAGGGACAGTCTCAAATGAAAGGCAGTCAAGGGATCGGCAACGAGCAAGACTATCAAGTTATTGGGTCTGACCGTAACCTGGGTGGCTTCCCAGAGGTGGAAGCAGATAAACTAAGGACAGCCAGCTGAGTTGGCAGATTAGCCAATACGTATATATTTAACAAACCTAAGAGTCTCCAGGAGGCCTATCCGGATTTGCAGCCGTTCGGTGGTGATGACGACAATTACCCTGTAGCTTGCAGGCAATGTTGCCCACGGGTACAGTCTCGGATCCGAAAACTCCCTATTCTCTTCCTGAGATTCAACACCTCTTACAGCGTGCCAACGGTATCTTCCAAATTCATACAAATTATATCTAGATACAGGAGACCAAGATGTGGAGGTCTCACCGTTAGTGTTGGAAATCTAATGGAGGTCAGAGTGTCTACTCCAGACTTCAAATACCTTAGCTAAGAGAAGAACCGACAAAATTTAAAGGATGGAATTCTCTGTTCCTTACTGGAAGGAATGAATTGTATACAGGAGAGCCTAGAGACGGCATGAAAGGATACTGAAACGCAGTCGTATCTATTCTATTCTTCACTCTCTGGGTTGCATATCCCAGCAATCAAGTCCGAAAGACCTAGGCAGGTCATTCTTTCCCCCATGGGGTCTTCCAAATAGTGTGAGACACATTATCTCACGCTCCATTTAGAGGGACAAAACATCCCAAATATGGCCAGGAACATGGGAATAAGTATTCCTTTTGGCAAATACAGTATGTAAGGTAGATCTAAAAGTATCTCAAACATCCAAGTGTCATACCATAAACTACCTTGTGGCTGAAATGATCAGGCAAAATGGCTCTAGTCTCTTCCTCAACACTATACAAAGGTTGGTATCGTGGCAGCCTGAGTTAGAACATCATCATCCTTTTGGCAGATCCAAACGGAAGTGTTTGAAGTTCCACAAACTTGGAAAAGAGATTCAAGGTTGAAGAGACATAGAATTGGCCCTTCTTCTTCTAGGAGAAAAACGATAAACTCATCAGGCTTAATGGCGTCGGAAAAGGACAATCCCGCTGTCCAACGAAGACCATCGCAGTTGTACGGATACAATTAGTCAAAACCTAGATGGAGAGGACAAGTCCATCTGATGAGGGCAGAGACAGCTCCTCCAAGCTGGTGATGCATCCATTGACGGAACTTCAAAATAGTTCCTCCAGAGTTAATATCTAAACTACGACCTGGTCTACATTCAACATGTTGGGGGTCCATTCTGGCGGACCCAGCAGTCGTAACTACAATACATCTCAGTCGTTAGAGGGGATAGATCTAATACTCTTAAACACTTGAGCAGTACCCACCCTTATTGTCTGGTGATTCTGTACATCCCATACGTATATGCTGTCATGCTGTGTCAGGAAAAGGGAAAATGTTATACTTACCTAACGGTAATTTTCCTTTCCTGATGCAAGCATGACAGCATATAGGTCCCTCCCTTTAAAAAAAAAAAAAATACAGAGGTCTGAAACAGTTAAGTAGGGCCTTCCGCAGTGATAATAAATTACGAGAATGCGGGTATAGGGGAGGAGACCTACTTTTATAGTATAACCGGTCCTGATTGGGCAGGAGGGCGGAGCCTTCCCATACGTATATGCTGTCATGCTTGCATCAGGAAAGGAAAATTACCGTTAGGTAAGTATAAAATTTTCCCTTTTAGCGCCATTCCATGAGTGTGCGCAATATGAAAGCGTTACAAGTTAGGTATCTATTTACTCGGTGTAACATCATCTTTCACCTTATCCCTAAAAATTGAGCTAGCTTTACTGCTTTCTTATTTTTTCATTCATGAAACAGGTTTTTTTTTTGTAAACCAAAAAAAAAAAACGTTTGAAAATTTTTGGCGCAAATACCGTTGGAAATTTGTAAGAAAAAATGGCCGCCACTTTATTCCCTAGGGTGTTTGTTAATAAAATATATCTAATGTTTGGGGGTCCTGAGTAATTTTCAAGGAAGAAAATATAATTGTTACATGAAGGAGAGAAGTGCCAGAATAGGCGCGGTATGGAAGTGGTTAAAGTGCAACAATAAAAGTTAAAAATTCCTTGAAATTTCGTACCATGGGGGGGGGGAATCAGGGCCGCCATCAGGAATTATGGGGCCCCTTACACAGCTTCAGGCATGGGCCCCCTGGAGCAGAGAACAGGGGGGGGTGCTGCCGCCTGAAATTGAGAAGGGGGGGGCTGCCGCAATTTGATAATCGGGGGGGTTCCTTTACAAAAAATAAATATAGAAAAATATATATTAAAAAAAGGGTGGTAGCCATCCGGGGGCCCTGGGGACCTCTGGGCCCTTTAATAAAAATAAACCTCTGGGCCCTTTAATGATAAATAAATAAAAATATCTATATATATATATATATATATATATATATATATATATATATATATATTATATAATAAAAAAAAGGGGGTTGCCTTGGGAGCTCTGGGCCCTTTAATAAAAAATAACTAAAAAAATATCTAAACAAAAATAACATGGAGTGGGAGCTGTGGTGGCTCAACGTGATTGGCACTGCGCTGACAAGCCGTTCACCTCTGCAGCCAAGGGTTCAGATCCCAGTCTCGGCTACATGTGAATTGAGTTTGGTGGTCTCAGCCCGGCTCCCGGTGGGTGTGCTATGCAAGGTACGCCTGTGCTTAGTATGCCCACCCCCCCCCAAAAAAAACCCACCACACTTGCACTCACACGAAATTGGTTTAACACGCACGCACTTTGGCCATGAGGTCTCTTAAAATAAAGAGAGGCGAAGGACCTACAGGGCTCCCAAGTGGAGCAGGTAGGGTGGGGTGAGTGGGAGGCCCCCCTCACACCCGCCATTGCCACCGAGGGCATGGAGAAGGATGGCGATTGCCTCCGGGGGGAGGGTCTGCCTACTCCCAACTCCTGCAGTCCAGGTCCTCTCTCTCGACTTCACGCACAAAATATTTTTTTTTAAATAAATTTAAAAAAAAAACAACCCGGGGAAAATATAAAATGTTTAAAACATTTTTATAAGCAAAAAGGTTGTCATCTGGGGACCTCTGGGCCCTTTCATAATAATATTATATATAAACATATGTTAAAAAAAATAACTAAAAAAAATATAAAAATATATAATTTTCTTTATCGTACATCACGGGACACAGAGCGCATAGCCATTACACTTGGGTTATATGGGTACCTTCAGGTGTGGACACTGGTGTAATCAATTTCACAGGAAGTTTCCTCCCTATATAACCCCCTCCCACTGGGAGTGCTTCAGTTTTTTCGCCAGTGTCTTAGGTGTTGGGCACGTCTAGCTGTCCCTCGGAGGTCTCGGGACCCAGGATAGCTAGCCGGATCCGTCCGAAGTGCTTCAAAGCCAAGGTGTACGGTACCCGGGCCCTGCTGGAGTGGGGTTTTGCCTATAATGCCTCTCCTTGGAGGGCTGGATTCTGGGCTCCAGTGCCTTAGTCTCTTCCAAGAACTAAATGCTACTGATGCCAGGATGCTATATAGGTCCAGGGGTGTGGGTTCCTTAACACAGGACCCCGGTCCCTGAAGGTCCAAGACAATACCCACGGAGATGGGGGAAGGCTGGGCCTCTTGCATTTTGCAATACCCTGCGGCGTGGAGCAGGTAAGAGGGAACCTGCGGGACTTGGTTCGACAGTAGGTATCCCCCTGGGGGTTCTGGGTTGGCTAATGGTATGCTTGTGCATCAGCCACTATCTCCACTATGTCTTTTGAGGCAGGATGGGATGTACTAATGTTTACCCAGATAACATGTAGATATATATATGCTTTTAAAGATATGTATTTTGCTACTCCCCCCAGATTTGCCTGTTAGCATGATACTGCAGCCCCACGTGTATAGGGAGGAAGTGCTGACAAAACTCCTGTTTCCTAGGAAGCCTATGGGGACAGCTTCCTCTATGTGTGCACTACAAAGATTAGTGGCTTACCGGGTGTCTGTTGGGTTACTAGCGCTGGTCCAGGCTTCTCCTCTGCTCTCTGCTTCCTCCATGTTGGTTTCAGCGTGGGGGGCGGGGGCGCGCGCGCGTGCGCGCCGCCTTTTACAGCGTCAGCGTGCGTGGGGGGGGCGGGCCAGCAGCGTCAGGTCTCAGATAAAGCAAAAAAGCATTTCCTGGCTGGTCATTCCCTCCTGAGAGCAGTGGAGAGTGAGCGCGCAGCTGAGCCAGTTCTGGATAACAGTGACACCCAGTGGTGGTTTGTGGATCTTCAGGTCTGGACTTAGTCCACACTGACCAAAAAAAAAAAAGATTTTTTTTCTTAAAGGGACTCAGCCTTAGATCTGGCAGTATCTGAGTCGGTGCAACCTTGGACTCCAGCTAACGGGCATTGGTGTGGCAATACTCACAGGACTTTCCTCGGTATTGCCGCCTTCTCAGGCGTATGAAAATTAAAAAAAAAAAAAAATTTTTTTTACCATAGCCTGTCCTTATTAATGTTTCACTTCTAGCTACAACAGTTGGGTGTTGGCTGTAGGGGTGTCTCAAGGTTGTGCAATGGCTCCCAAGGGATCAGGACCAGCTAAGGCTGCAAAAGGTGCCAAAAAAGTAAAGGGGTCTCCATCGGGGTCAGGATTTGGGCCAGGCTCCAGTGGTCCCACCCTCACCAGATAGACCACCGAACAGCATCGTGCAGGAGCCATTGAGGGTGCTAGGGGCAGAGGCGGCCCCCAATCAACCCATTCCCGTTTATGTTACGGAAGAAATGCTAGAATCCACCCTGGGTGGGCTAGAGAAAAGGTTAACTGCTTTAATTGCCCGCTCTTTGCCGGGTGGAAAACGGGCTAGATCCCCGTCACCTAGAACGGTGTGTTCGGATGCAGAGGTCCTCTCTTCGGAGGAATTGGACCCACAGGGGGATCAAGCGGACCTGAGTCCTGACGGGTCAGACATTGAAGATTCCACTATAGATGAAATTTTTTCGGCTTCCCAAGCAGAGAGTCTGTGGATCCAGTCTCTGACGGATATGGTTCGCACTGCTTTTAAACTTCCAGTGTCAGAACAATTAGCCCCCGCGGTATCCTCTTTAGGTTCCTTGAAGGCACCATTAAGTGGTGCGTCTTTCCCGGTTCACCCCCTTCTGGAGAGCGTGATTTTTCAGGATTGGGCTCGACCTGATAGGATTTTTATCCCTCCTAAAAGGTTCACCATTCTCTATCCTATGGAAGAAGAATTTGCAAAGAAATGGGCACTCCCTACCGTGGACGCAGCCATTTCCTGCGTAAATAAATCCCTGACCTGTCCGGTGGAAAATGTCCAGGTGTTTAAAGATCCAGTCGACAAAAAATTGGAGACCCTACTGAAGGCTTCTTTTACCACAGTAGGTGCCGTGGTTCAGCCAGCAGTGGCAGCCATTGGCGTTTGTCAGGCTTTAAAGGATTAGACTAAACAGATATTAAGGGACATACCGGCTCAGCAAGCTCGTGAATTGGCTGACCTCCCAAGAGCTCTCTGCTTTGCAGTAGATGCTATTAAGGACTCCGTTCAACAGGCGTCCCGTTTATCTCTGCTGTTGGTTCATATGCGTCGCCTTTTGTGGCTAAAAAACTGGTCAGCAGAGGCACCCTGCAAAAAGCTTTTAGCAGGATTTCCCTTTCATGGTGGGAGACTATTCGGTGAAGACCTAGAAAAATATATCCAGACCATATCAAGTGGTAAAAGTTCTTTCTTGCCTATCAAGAAAAGATCGCGTGGGCCCGCATTTAAGCGACAGGCCTTCGCAGGCTCGGCCCCTTCAACTTCCCGTCAGTATCGACGGCCTCCCGGGCGTTCAGCATTTAATAGCCGCCCACAAGGACAAGCCACGACAGGCAAGAGGCCATGGTCTCGCAAGCCGGTTAAACCAGTCCTCAAGTCAGATTCATGAAGGGGCGCCCCCACTCTCTTGGGTGGGGGGAAGGCTTCGGTTTTTCTCCGAAGTGTGGAAGGCCTTAACTCTTGGGTAAGATCCGTGGTAACCACGGGCTACAAGCTAGAGTTTCGGAAAGTCCCCCCTCCTCATTTTCAGGGGTCAAGTCTTCCAAGCGACCCATTAAAGAGGGCCTCTCTTGTAAAAGCATTGGATCGTCTCTTGCTCCAAGGAGTAATTGTAGAAGTACCAACCCAGGAATGGGGTCTGGGATTCTACTCCAACCTTTTCATAATACCAAAGCCCAATGGCGACGTCAGGCCTATCTTAGACCTCAAACGCCTAAATCGCTTTCTAAGCATTCAGACCTTTCGTATGGAGTCCATACGTTCGGTGGCAGCCAGCCTACATCAAGACGACTTTCTAGCATCTATAGACATAAAAGATGCGTATCTGCACGTGCCGATCTACCCGGCACATCACAGGTTTCTTCGTTTTATGATAGATCACCGCCATTACCAGTTCGTAGCCCTCCCTTTCGGGTTGGCAACAGCTCCGCGGGTATTCACAAAGGTGTTAGTCCCGGTGCTAGCCGTCCTAAGGACAGAAGGCATTTTAGTCTTGGCATACTTGGACGATCTTCTGGTTATCGACAGCTCAGCTTCCAACCTCAATCAGGCAGTAGGTCGCACAGTTCAGCATCTAGAGGAATTCGGGTGGATTGTAAACCTAGAAAAATCGGTATTGAAACCCACAAAGCAGTTGGAATATCTAGGCCTTCGGCTAGATACAGACTGCCAGAGGATAATTTTACCTCAAGCAAAGATCAAATCAATAGCTCAAGCAGTTCAAGTGATCTTAGGCAAGAAGAGGCCGACTATTCGCCTATGTATGCGACTGCTGGGGAAGATGGTGGCCGCCTTCGAGGCTGTACCCTACGCCCAGATCCATACCAGATATCTTCAGGCAGCCATTCTCTCTGCTTGGAACAAGTCCATTCAGGCGTTAGATCGTCCGTTAGTGCTCTCCCCGAAGGTCCGGCGCAGCCTGTCTTGGTGGCTGGTCTCTCAAAATTTGTCAAAAGGGAAATCCTTTTGCCCCATCACGTGGAAGATAGTATCCACGGATGCCAGCCTGTCAGGTTGGGGGCAGTTCTAGAAGAACAGACCCAGCAAGGGCAGTGGTCGGAGGCAGAAAAACTGCTTCCCATCAATATCTTGGAGATCAGAGCTGCTCGGCTGGCCCTGATCGCCTGGACTCTCCCCCTTCAGGGTCTGCCAGTAAGGATACAGTCCGACAACGCCACTGCGGTGGCATACATAAACCACCAGGGGGGCACGAAGAGCCCAGCAGCCCAAAGAGAAGTAAACCTGATTTTCTCATGGGCCGAAGCCCATGTACCCTGCATCTCGGCGGTGTTCATCCCAGGGATAGACAATTCTCAAGCAGATTTTTTGAGTCGTCAACAGTTGCTCCCGGGGGAGTGGTCTCTTCACCCCCAGGTATTCCAAGAGATTTGCCAAAGATTCAGAGTCCCAGATGTGGACATTATGGCAACGAGATCCAACAAAAAGTTGGACAAATTCATATCCCGAGCCAGGGATCCCTCGGCCTACGGGACCGATGCCTTGGTTTGCCCTTGGCACCAGTTTTCTCTTCTGTATGCGTTCCCTCCACTGCAGATGATTCCCCGCCTTCTACGGAGGATCCGGGTGGAGCGCAGGCCTGTGATCCTGGTGGCCCCAGCCTGGCCCAGGAGGGCTTGGTACGCACTCATCGTGAAGATGTCAGTCGGGGCGCCGTGGCCGCTCCCCCTGCGCCCAGATCTGCTGTCTCAGGGCCCAATCTGCCATCCTGCTTCACAGCAGCTAAATTTGACGGCTTGGCGGCTGAATCCCTAATTCTTAAGGGCAGAGGCCTCTCAGATCAGGTCATATCTACGTTGATTCAGGCTAGGAAACCGGTCTCCAGAAATATTTATTACAGAGTCTGGAGAACCTATGTGGAGTGGTGCGAGTCTCAAAAATGGCATCCTCGAAAGTTTTTTATTGACAGGATCTTGCGATTCCTCTAGGTTGGCGTTGACAAAGGGTTGGCTCTTAGTACTCTAAAGGGGCAGGTGTCGTCTTTATCAATATGGTTTCAAAGACCCTTGGCCACCCATTCGCTTATGAAAACCTTCTTGCAGGGGGTCTTGCATGTGAATCCCCTTATTAGAGCTCCCCTCTGCCCCTGGAATTTAAATCTGGTCTTGTCAGCTTTACAAAGGCAGCCGTTTGAACCTCTGACAGAAATCCCTCTTGTGCTACTAACCCGAAAGTTGGTTTTCTTGGTGGCTATGGCTTCAGCCAGAAGGGTTTCCGAGCTGGCAGCCTTGTCATGCAGGGAGCCATACCTTATTCTGCATAAGGACAGAGTGGTTCTGCGGCCTCAACCTTCTTTCCTTCCTAAGGTCATATCCAGTTTTCACTTGAATCAGGACCTAGTCCTACCATCCTTCTTTCCTACTCCCCAGTCCAGAGAGGAAAGAGGGCTTCATACTTTGGACGTGGTTCGAGCCATGAGGGTCTATCTCAAGGCTACAGAGAAGATTCGGAAAACAGAGGTGCTTTTTGTTCTTCCGGATGGCCCCAAGAGGGGTCAGCCGGCTGCCAAGTCTTCCTTGGCTAGGTGGATTAAGCAGCTGATTTTTCAGGCATATGGTCTGAAGCGCGTTCCACCTCCCTTATCAGTTAAAGCCCATTCTACGAGGGCCATGAGTGCCTCCTGGGCGGCACACCATCAGATCTCTATGGCACAGGTTTGCAAGGCGGCAACCTGGTCTTCCGTACATACGTTTACTACATTTTATAAGTTGGACGTTGCAAAGGGTACGGACGCAGCTTTTGGACAGGCGGTCCTACGGGCAGCAGTATAGAATCCTCTGGCCCGGTTCACGCCCCCTTGTTTTTCTGTTGGTGGAGCTATGTTTTCTCCTGACAATGTTTTTATTTGGCTATTCTTGGCCTTACGGTCTCCCTCCCTTCATAGAGCATTGCTTTAGGACATCCCAAGTGTAATGGCTATGCGCTCTGTGTCCCGTGATGTACGATAAAAAAAGGATTTTTAATAAACAGCTTACCTGTAAAATCCTTTTCTTGAAGTACATCACGGGACACAGAGCTCCCACCCCTCTTTTGGGGAACATTGTGTAACCTCGGGAGAATTGCTTGCTACAAAACTGAAGCACTCCCAGTGGGAGGGGGTTATATAGGGAGGAAACTTCCTGTGAAATTGATTACACCAGTGTCCACACCTGAAGGTACCCATATAACCCAAGTGTAATGGCTATGCGCTCTGTGTCCCGTGATGTACTTCAAGAAAAGGATTTTACAGGTAAGCTGTTTATTAAAAATCCTTTTTTTTTGTATTTTTTTAAAAAAAAGGGGGGGTTGTCACCTGGAGCCCTGGGGATCTCCGGGCCACTGGGGACCTCCAGACCCCTAAAAAAAAAACACTGGCCCTTTAATAACAAAAAATATGGGGGGTTGCCACTCCGGACTGCTAAAAAAAAAAAATACAAAAAAAAATATATATATATAAAAAAAAGAGGGGAGTTACCATCTGGGGCCATGGGGGCCTCCAGGCATCTGGGCACCTCCGGACCCCCGGGCCCCTTACAGGTGTACTGCCTGTATCCCCCTGATGGCGGCCCTGGGTGTAATGTCAGCATGTGAAAAGTGACATTCTGAAGGAAAAAAGCCGTTTAAAACTGACTCGCGGCAATAATGAATTGTCGGCTCCCGGCAATTGCAGGAGAATTCCTTCATAAAAAACACCAAAAAAAAGCGTAGGGGTCCCCCCAAATTCAATAACCAGACCCTTTAGGTCTGGTATGGATATTAAGGGGAACTCCGCCGTCAATTTAAAAAAAAAATGACGAGGGCATGTGGCCTGGTGCGGTTCAGGTGAGGGGGGGGCCGCGCTCTGTCCCCCCCTCTTTTCTGCGGCCGGCCAGATCAACGTGCTCGGATAAGGGGTCTGGTGTGGATTTTAGGGAGGGACTCCACGCCATTTTTTTTTATTTTGGGGTGGAGTTCCCCTTAAATTCCACACCAGACCTGAAGGGTTTGGTTATTGAATTTGGGGGGACCCCCACGCTTTTTTTTTTTTTTGTTTTATGAATTAATCTCTCACAATTGCCGGGAGCCGACAATTCATTATAGCCGCGAGTCAGTTTTAAACGACTTTTTTTCTTCAGAATGTCACTTTGTGCAGGAACATTTCTAACCACGGGAAAAGTGCGCTTTTTCACATGCTGACATTCCCCCCCCCCCCCCCCCCCCCATTGTACGAAATTTAAAATAATTTTTCAAATGATGTGGGGTTCCCTCCAAATTCCATTACAGGCCCTTCAGGTCTGATATGAATATTAAGGGGAACCCCGCCGTCATTTTTTGGAAAAAAATTACGCGGGGTCCCCCCCAAATATCCATAACCAGATTCTTCAGGTCTGGTGTGAATTTTAAGGGGAACTCCACCCCAAATTAAAAAAAAAATGGCGTGAGTCCCCCCTAAAATCCACACCAGACCCCTTATCCGAGCACGTTGACCTGGCTGGCCGCAGAAAAGAGGGGGGGACAGAGTGCGGCCCCCCCTCTCCTGAACCGCACCAGGCCACATGCCCTCAACATTGGGAGGGTGTCATGTTTATGAGGACAAGGGTCTCTTCCCCACAACCCTTGTCCGGTGGTTGTGGGGGTCTGCGGGCAGGAGGCTTATCGAAATCTGAAAGACCCCTTTAACAAAGGGGCCCCCCAGATCCCGGCCCCCCCCTGTGTGAAATGGTAATGGGGTACAACGACAAGAGCCGGTTTTTGACAAGTCCTTTATTAGCTTCTTTCTTCTTCTTTTCTTCTTTCCTTCGGGTTTCTTCCTCCATCTTCTTCCTCTGCTTCTGTCTTGGGTCTTCTATTCCCGCATCTTGACCGGCGTGTTCTTCCATCTTCTTCTCCTTCCGCTGTCCTTCTCGTCCGCATCTTCTTCTTCTTCTTCTTCTTGTTCTTCTTCGCCGGAGCCGCCGCTTCCAATTGAAATCTCCGCTGTCTGCCGGACCACCCCCCCCTCTGACGCCACGGGCAAGCTCTTAGGAAAGTCCCCGTGTGGTGCCTGTGCGTCAGAGGGGGGCGTGGTCACATGTCAGAAAGCGGGCAATTTATTTGGAAGCGGCGACTCCGGCAAAGAAGAAGCCGCGCACAAGCTTCCAATTGAATTGCCTGCCCTCTGACATGTGACCACGCCCCCCTCTGATGCACTTGCAGCACACTCCTAAGAGCTTGCCCGTGGCGTCAGAGGGGGGGCGTGGTCCGGCAGACAGCGGGGATTTCAATTGGAAGCGGCGGCTCTGGCAAAGAAGAACCAGAAGAAGATGCGCACGAGAAGGACAGCGGAAGGAGAAGAAGATAAAAGAACATTCCGGGCAAGATGCGGGAATAGAAGACCCAAGACAGAAGCAGAAGAAGAAGAAGGAAGAAGAAACCCGAAGGAAAGAAGAAAAAAAGAAGAAAGAAGATAATAAAGGACTTGTCAAAAACCGGCTCTTGTCGTTTTTAACCCTTGACACTTTTTTTTTTTGGTGAAATGGTAGAGGTACAATGTACCCAATTACCATTTCACACAGGGGGGGGCCGGGATCTGGGGGGCCCCTTTGTTAAAGGGGTCTTCCAGATTTCGATAAGCCTCCTGCCTGCAGACCCCCACAACCACCGGGCAAGGGTTGTGGGGAAGAGACCCTTGTCCTCATCAACATGGGGACAAGGTGTTTTGGGGGGTACCCCAAAACACCCTCCCAATGTTGAGGGCATGTGGCCTGGTGCGGTTCAGGAGAGGGGGGGGCCGCGCTCTGTCCCCCCCTCTTTTCTGCGGCCGGCCAGGTCAACGTGCTCGGATAAGGGGTCTGGTGTGGATTTTAGGGGGGACTCCACGCCATATTTTTTTAAATTGACGGCGGGGTTCCCCTTAATATCCATACCAGACCTAAAGCGTCTGGTTATTGAATTTGGGGGGACCCCCACGCTTTTTTTTTCTCGTGTTTTTTATGAATGAATTCTCCTGCAATTGCCGGGAGCCGACAATTCATTATTGCCGCGAGTCAGTTTTAAACGGCTTTTTTTCTTTGGAGAATGTCATTTTGTGCAGAGACAGTTCTAACCACGGAAAACATGCGCTTTTTCACATGCTGACATTAGAGCCCCTCATTGTACGAAATTTAAAGAAAAATTACACTTTTATTATTGCACTTTTAGCATTATTAAAATCACTGCTACCGAAAAAACGGCCGTTTTAAAAAATAAAAAAAGCATTGATACATGTCCCCTGGGGCAGGACTGAGGTCCCCAAACACTTTTTAGGACAAAACTTGCAGATTAGCCTTTAAAATTAACAATTAAGATTTCTCCCCATAGACTTTAACAGGGAGTTCGGTGGCGGCTTTACTTATCAATTGCATCGCGCTGCTGCTGCGGCCGGTTCATGCGCCTAATTAAGGCTTCAACCAGCGCACGAATTAAGGCATGAATCGGCGCAGCGCAGCTTCAATAGTAAATCAGCCCCAGTGTCTTTTCACATAGATAGATAGATAGATAGATAGATAGATAGATCAGGGAGGCTACTAGTTAGTATAGTTAAATGTACAGTTTGTAGAGAATATATTGACATCCCTAGGAGTTGTCAATATATTTATAAACTGTATAGCTTAGCTAGTTCTGCTATTAGTATCTGTCAGGCAGGAGATTGTGCTTGCTGCTCTAACGTGTTAGTGTACACGTGTTAGTTAATTGCACATAGACGCATTAACTGTTACTGCACGTGTGCTATTTATTTGCACAGAAAGGCAGTTGCTGTTAATGCAAGTGGGCTATTGAATTGCACAGAAACGCAGTCGCTCTGACTGTGCGTGTGCTGTTTAATACCACCTTAGAGCATTTGGGGTCACCGCATGTGTGCTGTTACATACCACCTGAGCGCATTTGGGGTCACCGCACGTGTGCTGTTACATACCACCTTAGCGCATTTGGTCTCACCGCACGTGTGCTGTTATATATCACCTTAGCGCATTTGGTCTCACCGCACGTGTGCTGTTACATATCACCTGAGCGCATTTGGGGTCACTGCACGTGTGCTGTTACATATCACCTGAGCGCATTTGGGGTCACCGCACGTGTGCTGTTACATATGACCTGAGCGCATTTGGGGTCACTGCACGTGTGCTGTTACCTATCACCTGAGCGCATTTGGGGTCACCGCACGTGTGCTGTTACATACCACCTTAGCGCATTTGGTCTCACCGCACGTGTGCTGTTACATATCACCTTAGCGCATTTGGTCTCACCGCACGTGTGCTGTTACATATCACCTGAGCGCATTTGGGGTCACTGCACGTGTGCTGTTACATATCACCTGAGCGCATTTGGGGTCACCGCACGTGTGCTGTTACATATGACCTGAGCGCATTTGGGGTCACCGCACGTGTGCTGTTACATATGACCTGAGCGCATTTGGGGTCACTGCACGTGTGCTGTTACCTATCACCTGAGCGCATTTGGGGTCACAGCACGTGTGCTGTTACATATTACCTGAGCGCATTTGGGGTCACCGCACGTGTGCTGTTACATATCACCTGAGCGCATTTGGGGTCACCGCACGTGTGCTGTTACATATCACCTGAGCGCATTTGGTGTCACCGTACGTGTGCTGTTACATACCACCTTAGCTCATTTGGTCTCACCGCACGTGTGCTGTTACATATCACCTGAGCGCATTTGGTGTCACAGTACGTGTGCTGTTACATACCACCTTAGCGCATTTGGTCTCACCGCACCTGTGCTGTTACATACCATCTTAGCGCATTTGGTCTCTTCGCACGTGTGCTGTTACATACCACCTGAGCGCATTTGGTGTGACTCCGCTTGTGCTGTTACATACCACCTGAACGCAGTTGGTGTCACTGCGCTTGTGCTGTTACATACCACCTGAACGCATAAACATGTCTGGAAGGACAACAAAGAGAGGCAGAGAGTCACGAGGGCAAGCAGGCTCTGCATGTAGAGGTAACGCTGGTAGTGGATGTGGTGCATCCTCTTCAGCACGTGGCCGTGGCCGTGGCCGCTCGTCCTTCTTTTCGGGAGCTGGCCGTGTTGAGCCTCAACATGCAGAGAAATTAGTAGAGTGGATGACCAAGCCATCCTCATCCTCCTCATCCTCTCTCACACAGACTGATCAAAGTTTATCTGGCAAAGCAGCTGCCAAGGCGTCCTCTTCCCTCTGCACAATGGCTTCACACAATACTTCCCTAGTACCACCATGTCCTCCTGAGGAGTCCCCCAGAACTGTTTCAACACAGTGTTGGGTACATGCTGCAGGAAGATGCGCAGCGTTTTGATGACTCCGATGACGGAACACTGATAGAGGAAGGCATTGATGTGAGCCCAGGGAGAGGGGGTGGCCGAGAGGGACAGCAATTTGTCAGTGATGATGTTCCCCCAGCTGGAGCATACTGCCAGGTTGTTGACAGTGATGAGGAGAGAGGGGATGATGAGTTCACTGACTCTACCTGGGTGCCTGATAGGAGAGAGGAGGAGGAGGACGAGGCACAGGCACATCTCCAAAGAGGCAGGATGCCCTCCAGGGGTCAGCTTAAGGTCACACCCAACGCATTACAGCGCACATCTACGGCGCTTGTGCATTGCGCTGCTGTGTCTGACCGGTACAGCAAAAGTTCTTTGGTGTGGGCCTTTTTTGAAACATGTCCACAAGATCGTACCTTTGCTATTTGCAACTTATGTCGCAAGCGTATCTCGCGTGGCCAAAACATCAACCGCCTGGGTACCACATGCTTGTCCAGACATATGTCGACCTGCCATGCAGTTCGTTGGCAAGCACACCAGAAAGACCCATGTGATGTCCTGTGTGTTGTGAGAGACACAAGACTCTGGTCTGGAGCAATGGATGTTTATTCAGTACAGGCTGTACACTGCAACATGCATCTCAGGACAGTACATCTTATCTGCTTCCTACATGAGCACACTCTAAGATGGCCACCGTACCCCTTGACCCTTGTCATCACTGCTGGGTGGAGCCAGCCTTAAAGTGCCAGTACATGTGGAACCCTTCAGGTATAACAACCCACACCAAAGACAAAAGCGTATCCCCCCTTGCCCTTCTGGGACCTCCAACCCCAGTAGACCCCCAGTCCTCTCTGAAGCCTGCAGTGAAGGTGTAGAAATAGGTGTGTCACAAGCTAGTAGTAGCGGTCAATCTACTGATAGTACCAGGCAAATTTCCCTGCCCCAGCTGCTGCAGCGCCGAAAGAAGTACAATCCCAGCCATCCACATGCCCAGCAGTTGAATGCTAGCTTAGCGAAATTGCTAGCACTTCAACTGCTACCTTTTCAGTTGGTAGATTCTGCCCCCTTCCGTGAGTTTGTGCAATGTGCAGTACCTCAGTGGCAAGTACCAAAACGCCACTTTTTCTCACGGAAGGCTATTCCGGCTCTCTACCGGCATGTGGAAGGCAATGTCCATGCCTCGCTGGACAGGGTGGTCAGTGGTAAGGTGTATCTTACCGCTGACTCATGGTCCAGCAGGCATGGACAGGGACGTTACCTGTCTTTTACGGCACATTGGGTGACTCTGCTGGCAGCTGGGAAGGACGCAGGGCAAGGTCCAGTAGTTTTGGAGGTTGTTCCACCACCACGCCTCCAAAACACTTCTACTGCTTGTGACACACCTCTCTCCTCCACCCCCTCCTCTTCTTCTTCCTCTGTGGCCTCTTCCTGTGCTGAGGTTTTCTCCGAACCAGCCGTGCTCCGTAGGCGTACAAGGGGCTACGCAGGAATGCAGGCCAAGAGATGCCATGCGGTGCTAGAGCTGGTGTGCTTGGGAGACAGGAGCCACACTGGGGAAGAGGTTTTGTCAGCTCTGCAGGGTCAGGCTGAGAGGTGGTTGACGCCACGCCAGCTGAAGCCTGGAATGGTGGTCAGCGATAATGGCACCAACCTCCTCTCTGCCCTGCGACAGGGAAAACTCACCCACGTGCCCTGTTTTGCGCATGTCCTCAATTTGGTGGTGCAGCGGTTCTTGGGCAGGTACCCGGGATTGCAGGATGTCCTGAAGCAGGCCAGGAAAGTCTGTGTGCATTTCCGGAGGTCATATAATGCCACTGCTCGACTGACTGACCTCCAAAGGGAATACAACCTGCCCAAGAACCGCCTAATTTGTGACATGCCCACCAGATGGAACTCAACGTTGGCCATGCTGCAGCGGCTGCACACAACGGGCCATCAATGAGTACCTGTGCCAATATGGCAGCAGAACTGGGTCAGGGGAGCTAGGTTTTTTTCCCCCACGCCAGTGGGCCTTGATCAGAGATGCATGCACTGTCCTGTCACCATTTGAGGAGGCCACGAGGATGGTGAGCAGTGACAGTGCATGCATCAGTGAGACTGTCCCTCTTATTCACATGTTGGAGCACACGCTACGTGGAATAATGGACAGGGCCCTTGAGGCAGAACAGAGGGAGGAAGAGGAGGACTTCCTTACCTCTCAGGGCCCCCTTTACCCAGACAGTGGTCCTGCTTGCCCACCTAGCACACAGGAAGAGGATGAGGAGGAGGAGGAGGAGGAGGAGGATTGTATCAGCAGCATGGAGGTGGAGCCTAGCACTCAGCAGCAGCAGCAGTCTTCAAGGGATAATTTTCAGTCCCAAGGAGCACATGGAGTTTTACGTGGCTGGGATGAGGTGCCTGTGGATCCTGTTGTCCTCAGTGACCCAAAGGACTGTGGCCTGAATGCCTCAGCAAACCTACGCTGCATGGCCTCCCTGATTCTGCAAAGCCTGTGTAAGGATCCTCGTGTACGTGCTATTAAGGAGAGGGATCATTACTGGCTGGCGACTCTCCTTGATCCACATTACTAGAGTAAGGTTGCGGACCTTATGTAGCCATCGCAGAGGGAGCAGAAGATGAAACTTCTGCGGGAGGCCTTGCAGAAGGGTCTGTGCAATGCGTTCCCAGAACCGGGGGGATTACCAAAACCTGGCTCTGGACAACGTTTTGCTGAGGCTTCGGTGAGTCACAGAAGGGGCAGTGGAGGAGGTGGTCGTCTGACTGATGCATTCAGGCAGTTTTTTAGTCCACAGCCCCAAGGTCTGACCGGTTCCAGCAACCATCGCCAGCATCTGGTTTACATGGTCCGGGAATACCTAGGGGCAAGATCCGACTTGGACACCTTCCCCACTGAAAATCCTCTGGCTTACTGGGTCTTGAGGATGGATCACTGGCCAGAGCTTGCCCAGTACGCAATTGAGCTACTGGCTTGCCCTGCATCCAGTGTTCTTTCCGAACGGACATTCAGTGCTGCTGGAGGCTTTGTCACTGATCACAGGGTGCGCCTCTCCACCGGCTCTGTTGATCGACTGACCTTCATCAAAATGAATAAGGCTTGGATCAACACCAGCTACCAAGCACCTGATGCTGATATTAATGAATAATATCTTTTTTTTGAAATGTCGGATCCCTTTTAGACTGCTGATGCTGAGTGACTGTCCTCTTATGCTGCTGATGGAATATCCTTCTCCTCCTCACTTTTCTTGCTGATAGCTAGTAAGAAATGTTGTGTTTCTGGGCTCCGCCACCAGTGCCTAAGACACAATTTTTCAGCCCCTGAAAATTAGGGGCGCCTAATAGTTTTTGATGCAATACTTTGCACGTGGCTCCTTGTTGCGCTCCAATTGGAGTTATTGGAAGGAGTTGCAGTGTTGTGTTGTGCCCAAGGCACAATTTTTCTGCCCCTGTTTAACAGGGGTGCCTAATAACAATTTCTGATGCAATACTTTGCACGTGGCTCCTTGCTGCGCTCCAATTGGAGTTATTGGGAGGGGTTGCAGTGTTGTGTTGTGCCCAAGGCACAATTTTTCAGCCCCTGTTTAACAGGGGCGCCTAATAACAATTTTTGATGCAATCATTTGCACGTGGCTCCTTGTTGCGCTCCAATTGGAGTTATTGGGAGGGGTTGCAATTGTTGTTTTGTGCCCAAGGCACAATTTTTCAGCCCCTGTTTAACAGGGGCGCCTAATAACAATTTTTGATGCAATACTTTGCACGTGGCTCCTTGTTGCGCTCCAATTACAGTATGTTTGAGGGGTGCCCTTTTTTCTAAAATTTTTCTTTCACAAAATATTAATGGCCCCCCACCACCGCTAAAATATTCGACATATTGTTGCCACACAGAACGTGCGCAAGTAGCATTAATTAATTTTTTTATAGTCCTGTCATGTTGTGCAGGGACATTTCTAAACACGTGCCACTACTATAGAACACAGCAGGTGTGATATTTAAAGGAATTTTTATTTATTTTTTTCACTTTAAGCATCATTAAAACGGCCGTTTAAAAAAAAAAATTTCCATTGATACATGTTCCCTGGGGCAAGACCCGGGTTCTGAACGACGTTTTCCAACATTTTATTGAATTTTGGTCTTTAAAACGAGTGTGTTTGAATTCGAACGTTCGGGTCCCATAGACTTCAATGGGGTTCGAAATGTTCGCGCGAACCCGCGGTCTGTTCGAACTTTCTGGTGCGAACCGAACCCGGGGGTGTTCGGCTCATCCCTACTCACCGCCCTCCTTTGTGTAGGGCCCTTTAACATCTCGGTGACCTGTTTGGTTGGTCATGCACTATGTCACGTTTTTAATGTTGTTTTTGTTTTTATAATCCAATAATGTGTGTTCAATTTGCCCATTATTATGTATAATAAACGAATGTAATAATTTTTTACCTTATTTCATCTTTCCATTGTATTTTCTTATACCCAGTACCGCTATAGTCCACTCGCCCACTCCCTCCTTTCCAAGTTGTTCCTGGGCCATTTGGGGGCCCCAGGTAAACTTGATCTATTTAATATAATGCCACTGCTCGGCTGACTGATCTCCAAAGGGAATACAACCTGCCCAAGAACCGCCTAATTTGTGACATGCCCACCAGTTGGAACTCTACGTTGGCCATGCTGCAGCAGCTGCACACGCAGCAGCGGGCCATCAATGAGTACATGTGCCAATATGGCAGCAGATCTGCGTCAGGGCAGCGAGGTTTTTTTTCCCCACGCCAGTGGGCCTTGATCAGGGATGCATGCACTGTCCTCTCACTATTTGAGGAGGCCACGAGGATGGTGAGCAGTGACAGTGCATGCATCAGTGAGACTGTCCCTCTTATTCACATGTTGGAGCACACGCTACGTGGAATAATGGACAGGGCCCTTGAGGCAGAACAGAGGGAGGAAGAGGAGGACTTCCTTACCTCTCAAGGCCCCCTTTACCCAGACAGTGGGCCTGCTTGCCCACCTAGCACACAGGAAGAGGAGGAGGAGGAGGAGGAGGATTGTATCAGCAGCATGGAGGTGGAGCCTAGCACTCAGCATCAGCAGCAGCAGTCTTTAAGGGATCATTTACAGTCCCAAGGAACACGTGGACTTTTACGTGGCTAGGATGAGGTGCCTGTGGATCCTGTCGTCCTCAGTGACCCAGAGGACTGTGCCCCGAATGCCTCTGCAAACCTACGCTGCATGGCCTCCCTGATCCTGCAAAGCCTGCGTAAGGATCCTCGTGTACGTGCTATCAAGGAGACGGATCATTACTGACTGGCAACTCTCCTTGATCCACGTTACAAGAGTAAGGTTGCGGACCTTATGTTGCCATCGCAGAGGGAGCAGAAAATGAAACTTCTGCGGGAGGCCTTGCAGAAGGGTCTGTGCAATGCATTCCCAGAACCGGGGGGATTAGCAAAACCTGGCTCTGGGCGACATCTTGCTAAACTTCGGTGAGTCACAGAAGGAGCGGTGGAGAAGGTGGCCGTCTGACCGATGCCTTCAGACAGTTTTTTAGTCCACAGCCCCAAGGTCTGACCGGTTCCAGCAACCATCGCCAGTGTCTGGTTTACATGGTGCGGGAATACCTAGGGGCAAGATCCAACTTGGACTCCTTCCCCATAGAAAATCCTCTGGCTTACTGGGTCTTGAGGATGGATCACTGGCCAGAGCTTGCACAGTACGCAATTGAGCTACTGGCTTGCCCTGCATCCAGTGTTCTTTCAGAATGCACATTCAGTGCTGCTGGAGGCTTTGTTACGATCACAGTGTGCGCCTCTCCACCGACTCTGTTGATCGACTGACCTTCATCAAAATGAATCAGGCTTGGATCAACACCAGCTACCAAGCACCTAATGCTGATGTTACTGAATAATATTTTTTTGTTGAAATGTCGGATCCCTTTTAGACTGCATATGCTGAGTGACTGTGCTCTTATGCTGCTGATGGAATATCCTTCTCCTCCTCACTTTTCTTGCTGATAGCTAGTAAGAAATGTTGTGTTTCTGGGCTCCGCCACCAGTGCCTAAGGCACAATTTTTCTGCCCCTGTTCAACAGGGGCGCCTAAAAACAACAATTTTTGATGCAATACTTTGCACGTGGCTCCTTGTTGCGCTCCAATTGGAGTTATTGGGAGGGGTTGCAGTGTTGTGTTGAGCCCAAGGCACAATTTTTCTGCCCCTGTTCAACAGGGGCGCCTAATAACAATTTTTGATGCAATACTTTGCACATGGCTCCTTGTTGCGCTCCAATTGGAGTTATTGGGAGGGGTTGCAGTGTTGTTGTCACGTACCTGGTAGGAGTCTGATGTGAAGAGGTCGGCCTCTCTTGTATCTCCAACCAGAGCCCCTCTGAGGGTGAAACAGATGGCGTTCAGGTGGGAGGAACACGAGTGCCTGATGGTATTTGCTTGAGTGCTGTCGGATGCAGGAAGGGCTGAGAACCCCAGATGAGAAGCAGACACAGGGCTAGAGCCCCTAGCAAATCAGGAGGACCTGCGGCGGGAGCCTTGGAAGCAGGAGTCTTAGGATGGCCGGTTGGCAGCAGGCAGGCAGTGAAGTACAAGGGATCGAGCAGAGGCGAGGTCAAAGGTCACAGGCCGGGTCGTCAGCAGGCAGGCGGCAGAGTATACAAGGGTTTAGCAGGAGCAAGGTCGAAGTCACAAGCCGGGTGGTTAAAACAGGTATCGTGGTGAGATATACAGGCGTCAGGAATTCAGGAATCATAGAAGACCGGTCAGCACCGCCCAGATATCAGAGCGTTCTTTAAATAGGTTAAGAGGGGTCAGGAACGCCCCCTGCGTGAGCGCGCCGTCCGCCGCACCCGCGCATAGGCGGAAGTGCGCCGTTGCGGTTGGTGGATGCGCGCATGTGCGCGCCATTGGTCAACAATGTATTTTGCGTTCCAGGTATGCGCGCATGCGCGCGTGTGCGTGCCAGCGGCGTTTCTGTCCTTTCCTTACAGTTGTGTTGTGCCCAAGGCACAATTTTTCTGCCCTTGTTTAACAGGGGCGCCTAATAACAATTTTTGATGCAATACTTTGCACGTGGCTCCTTGTTGCGCTCCAATTGGAGTTATTGGGAGGGGTTGCAGTGTTGTGTTGTTCCCAAGGCACAATTTTTCTGCCCTTGTTTAACAGGGGCGCCTAATAACAATTTTTGATGCAATACTTTGCACGTGGCTCCTTGTTGCGCTCCAATTGGAGTTATTGGAAGGGGTTGCAGTGTTGTGTTGTGTTGTGCCCAAGGGACAATTTTTCTGCCCTTGTTTAACAGGGGCGCCTAATAACAATTTTTGATGCAGTACTTTGCAAGTGGCTCCTTGTTGCGCTCCAATTGGAGTTATTGGGAGGGGTTGCAGTGTTGTGTTGTGCCCAAGGCACAATTTTTCTGCCCTTGTTTAACAGGGGCGCCTAATAACAATTTTTGATGCAATACTTTGCACGTGGCTCCTTGTTGCGCTCCAATTGGAGTTATTGGAAGGGGTTGCAGTGTTGTGTTGTGTTGTGCCCAAGGGACAATTTTTCTGCCCTTGTTTAACAGGGGCGCCTAATAACAATTTTTGATGCAGTACTTTGCAAGTGGCTCCTTGTTGCGCTCCAATTGGAGTTATTGGGAGGGGTTGCAGTGTTGTGTTGTTCCCAAGGCACAATTTTTCTGCCCTTGTTTAACAGGGGCGTCTTATAACAATTTTTGATGCAATACTTTGCACGTGACTCCTTGTTGCGCTCCAATTGGAGTTATTGGGAGGGGTTGCAGTGTTGTGTTGTGCCCAAGGCACAATTTTTCTGCCCTTGTTTAACAGGGGCGCCTAATAACAATTTTTGATGCAATACTTTGCACGTGGCTCCTTGTTGCGCTCCAATTGGAGTTATTGGTAGGGGTTGCAGTGTTGTGTTGTGCCCAAGGCACAATTTTTCTGCCCTTGTTTAACAGGGGCACCTAATAACAATTTTTGATGCAGTACTTTGCAAGTGGCTCCTTGTTGCGCTCCAATTGGAGTTATTGGGAGGGGTTGCAGTGTTGTGTTGTGCCCAAGGCACAATTTTTCAGCCCCTGTTTAACAGGGGCACCTAATAACAATTTTTGATGCAATACTTTGCACAAGGCTCCTTGTTGCGCTCCAATTGGAGTTATTGAGAGGGGTTGCAGTGTTGTGTTGTGCCCAAGGCACAATTTTTCTGCCCTTGTTTAACAGGGGCGCCTAATAAAAATTTTTGATGCAATACTTTGCACGTGGCTCCTTGTTGCGCTCCAATTGGAGTTATTGGGAGGGGTTGCAGTGTTGTGTTGTTCCCAAGGCACAATTTTTCTGCCCTTGTTTAACAAGGGCGCCTAATAACAATTTTTGATGCAATACTTTGCACGTGGCTCCTTGTTGCGCTCCAATTGGAGTTATTGGGAGGGGTTGCAGTGTTGTGTTGTGTTGTGCCCAAGGGACAATTTTTCTGCCCTTGTTTAACAGGGGCGCCTAATAACAATTTTTGATGCAGTACTTTGCAAGTGGCTCCTTGTTGCGCTCCAATTGGAGTTATTGGGAGGGGTTGCAGTGTTGTGTTGTTCCCAAGGCACAATTTTTCTGCCCTTGTTTAACAGGGGCGTCTTATAACAATTTTTGATGCAATACTTTGCACGTGACTCCTTGTTGCGCTCCAATTGGAGTTATTGGGAGGGGTTGCAGTGTTGTGTTGTGCCCAAGGCACAATTTTTCTGCCCTTGTTTAACAGGGGCGCCTAATAACAATTTTTGATGCAATACTTTGCACGTGGCTCCTTGTTGCGCTCCAATTGGAGTTATTGGTAGGGGTTGCAGTGTTGTGTTGTGCCCAAGGCACAATTTTTCTGCCCTTGTTTAACAGGGGCACCTAATAACAATTTTTGATGCAGTACTTTGCAAGTGGCTCCTTGTTGCGCTCCAATTGGAGTTATTGGGAGGGGTTGCAGTGTTGTGTTGTGCCCAAGGCACAATTTTTCAGCCCCTGTTTAACAGGGGCACCTAATAACAATTTTTGATGCAATACTTTGCACAAGGCTCCTTGTTGCGCTCCAATTTGAGTTATTGAGAGGGGTTGCAGTGTTGTGTTGTGCCCAAGGCACAATTTTTCTGCCCTTGTTTAACAGGGGCGCCTAATAAAAAATTTTGATGCAATACTTTGCACGTGGCTCCTTGATGCGCTCCAATTGGAGTTATTGGGAGGGGTTGCAGTGTTGTGTTGTTCCCAAGGCACAATTTTTCTGCCCTTGTTTAACAGGGGCGCCTAATAACAATTTTTGATGCAATACTTTGCACGTGGCTCCTTGTTGCGCTCCAATTGGAGTTATTGGGAGGGGTTGCAGTGTTGTGTTGTGCCCAAGGAACAATTTTTCTGCCCTTGTTTAACAGGGGCGCCTAATAACAATTTTTGATGCAGTACTTTGCAAGTGGCTCCTTGTTGCGCTCCAATTGGAGTTATTGGGAGGGGTTGCAGTGTTGTGTTGTTCCCAAGGCACAATTTTTCTGCCCTTTTTTAACAGGGGCGTCTAATAACAATTTTTGATGCAATACTTTGCACGTGGCTCCTTGTTGCGCTCCAATTGGAGTTATTGGAAGGGGTTGCAGTGTTGTGTTGTGTTGTGCCCAAGGGACAATTTTTCTGCCCTTGTTTAACAGGGGCGCCTAATAACAATTTTTGATGCAGTACTTTGCAAGTGGCTCCTTGTTGCGCTCCAATTGGAGTTATTGGGAGGGGTTGCAGTGTTGTGTTGTTCCCAAGGCACAATTTTTCTGCCCTTGTTTAACAGGGGCGTCTTATAACAATTTTTGATGCAATACTTTGCACGTGACTCCTTGTTGCGCTCCAATTGGAGTTATTGGGAGGGGTTGCAGTGTTGTGTTGTGCCCAAGGCACAATTTTTCTGCCCTTGTTTAACAGGGGCGCCTAATAACAATTTTTGATGCAATACTTTGCACGTGGCTCCTTGTTGCGCTCCAATTGGAGTTATTGGAAGGGGTTGCAGTGTTGTGTTGTGTTGTGCCCAAGGGACAATTTTTCTGCCCTTGTTTAACAGGGGCGCCTAATAACAATTTTTGATGCAGTACTTTGCAAGTGGCTCCTTGTTGCGCTCCAATTGGAGTTATTGGGAGGGGTTGCAGTGTTGTGTTGTTCCCAAGGCACAATTTTTCTGCCCTTGTTTAACAGGGGCGTCTTATAACAATTTTTGATGCAATACTTTGCACGTGACTCCTTGTTGCGCTCCAATTGGAGTTATTGGGAGGGGTTGCAGTGTTGTGTTGTGCCCAAGGCACAATTTTTCTGCCCTTGTTTAACAGGGGCGCCTAATAACAATTTTTGATGCAATACTTTGCACGTGGCTCCTTGTTGCGCTCCAATTGGAGTTATTGGTAGGGGTTGCAGTGTTGTGTTGTGCCCAAGGCACAATTTTTCTGCCCTTGTTTAACAGGGGCACCTAATAACAATTTTTGATGCAGTACTTTGCAAGTGGCTCCTTGTTGCGCTCCAATTGGAGTTATTGGGAGGGGTTGCAGTGTTGTGTTGTGCCCAAGGCACAATTTTTCAGCCCCTGTTTAACAGGGGCACCTAATAACAATTTTTGATGCAATACTTTGCACAAGGCTCCTTGTTGCGCTCCAATTGGAGTTATTGAGAGGGGTTGCAGTGTTGTGTTGTGCCCAAGGCACAATTTTTCTGCCCTTGTTTAACAGGGGCGCCTAATAAAAATTTTTGATGCAATACTTTGCACGTGGCTCCTTGATGCGCTCCAATTGGAGTTATTGGGAGGGGTTGCAGTGTTGTGTTGTTCCCAAGGCACAATTTTTCTGCCCTTGTTTAACAGGGGCGCCTAATAACAATTTTTGATGCAATACTTTGCACGTGGCTCCTTGTTGCGCTCCAATTGGAGTTATTGGGAGGGGTTGCAGTGTTGTGTTGTTCCCAAGGCACAATTTTTCTGCCCTTGTTTAACAAGGGCGCCTAATAACAATTTTTGATGCAATACTTTGCACGTGGCTCCTTGTTGCGCTCCAATTGGAGTTATTGGGAGGGGTTGCAGTGTTGTGTTGTGTTGTGCCCAAGGGACAATTTTTCTGCCCTTGTTTAACAGGGGCGCCTAATAACAATTTTTGATGCAGTACTTTGCAAGTGGCTCCTTGTTGCGCTCCAATTGGAGTTATTGGGAGGGGTTGCAGTGTTGTGTTGTTCCCAAGGCACAATTTTTCTGCCCTTGTTTAACAGGGGCGTCTTATAACAATTTTTGATGCAATACTTTGCACGTGACTCCTTGTTGCGCTCCAATTGGAGTTATTGGGAGGGGTTGCAGTGTTGTGTTGTGCCCAAGGCACAATTTTTCTGCCCTTGTTTAACAGGGGCGCCTAATAACAATTTTTGATGCAATACTTTGCACGTGGCTCCTTGTTGCGCTCCAATTGGAGTTATTGGTAGGGGTTGCAGTGTTGTGTTGTGCCCAAGGCACAATTTTTCTGCCCTTGTTTAACAGGGGCACCTAATAACAATTTTTGATGCAGTACTTTGCAAGTGGCTCCTTGTTGCGCTCCAATTGGAGTTATTGGGAGGGGTTGCAGTGTTGTGTTGTGCCCAAGGCACAATTTTTCAGCCCCTGTTTAACAGGGGCACCTAATAACAATTTTTGATGCAATACTTTGCACAAGGCTCCTTGTTGCGCTCCAATTGGAGTTATTGAGAGGGGTTGCAGTGTTGTGTTGTGCCCAAGGCACAATTTTTCTGCCCTTGTTTAACAGGGGCGCCTAATAAAAATTTTTGATGCAATACTTTGCACGTGGCTCCTTGATGCGCTCCAATTGGAGTTATTGGGAGGGGTTGCAGTGTTGTGTTGTTCCCAAGGCACAATTTTTCTGCCCTTGTTTAACAGGGGCGCCTAATAACAATTTTTGATGCAATACTTTGCACGTGGCTCCTTGTTGCGCTCCAATTGGAGTTATTGGGAGGGGTTGCAGTGTTGTGTTGTGCCCAAGGAACAATTTTTCTGCCCTTGTTTAACAGGGGCGCCTAATAACAATTTTTGATGCAGTACTTTGCAAGTGGCTCCTTGTTGCGCTCCAATTGGAGTTATTGGGAGGGGTTGCAGTGTTGTGTTGTTCCCAAGGCACAATTTTTCTGCCCTTTTTTAACAGGGGCGTCTAATAACAATTTTTGATGCAATACTTTGCACGTGGCTCCTTGTTGCGCTCCAATTGGAGTTATTGGGAGGGGTTGCAGTGTTGTGTTGTGCCCAAGGCACAATTTTTCTGCCCTTGTTTAACAGGGGCGCCTAATAACAATTTTTGATGCAATACTTTGCACGTGGCTCCTTGTTGTGCTCCAATTGGAGTTATTGGGAGGGGTTGCAGTGGTGTGTTGTGCCCAAGGGACAATTTTTCTGCCCTTGTTTAACAGGGGCGCCTAATAACAATTTTTGATGCAGTATTTGCAAGTGGCTCCTTGTTGCGCTCCAATTGGAGTTATTGGGAGGGGTTGCAGTGTTGTGTTGTGCCCAAGGCACAATTTTTCTGCCCCTGTTTAACAGGGGCGCCTAATAACAATTTTTGATGCAATAATTTGCACGTGGCTCCTTGTTGCGCTCCAATTGGAGTTATTGGGAGGGGTTGCAGTGTTGTGTTGTGCCCAAGGCACAATTTTTCTGCCCCTGTTTAACAGGGGCGCCTAATAACAATTTTTGATGCAATAATTTGCACGTGGCTCCTTGTTGCGCTCCAATTGGAATTATTGAGAGGGGTTGCAGTGTTGTGTTGTGCCCAAGGCACAATTTTCCAGCCCCTGTTTAACAGGGGCGCCTAATAACAATTTTTGATGCAATACTTTGCACGTGGCTCCTTGTTGCACTCCAATTACAGTATGTTTGAGGGGTGTCCTTTTTTCTAAAATTCTTCTTTCACAAAACAATAATGGCCCCCCACCACCGCTAAAATATTCGACATATTGTTGCCACACAGCACGTGCGCAAGCAGTATTATTTACTTTTTTTTTATAGTCCTCTTATGTTGTGCAGGGACATTTCTAAACACGTGCCACTACTATAGACACCCAGCAGGTGTGATATTTAAAGGTTTTTTTTTCACTTTAAGCATCATTAAAATGGCTGCTCCGGAAAAAACGGCCGTTTTTAAAAAAAAAAATTCCATTGATACATGTTACCTGGGGCAAGACCCGGGTTCTGAACAAAGTTTTCCAACATTAAATTGAATATTGGCCTTTAAAATGATATTTTTTTAATTCGAACGTTCGAGTCCCATAGACTTCAATGGGGTTCTAAATGTTCGCGCGAACCCGCGGTCTGTTCGAACGTTCTGATGCGAACTGAACACGGGTATGTTCGGTTCATCCCTACTGCTGATCATCAATTATGGGAAAGTCATGAATATCACCTGCCTTACTACATTCACAAGGCTCAGTGGATATTGGACACACTTTTTCTACATCATTTAGTGCAGTGTCTGAATTAAATTTTTCAGCTTTATTTCTATCAAGCAACTGACTGAGAACTGAAGATGTGCAAACCCCTACTTCCTGCACTTCAGCCACTTCATTTGCCCTGAAGCGGTCAGGCATTTCAATTTCAACATCACTTCCAGAAAGTTCAGCTTCATTTTCCATAAAGTCCTTCAGATTTAGCTTTCTAAGAATTGCCTCCTCCTCATCGTCGTTATCTTCCACACATTCTTCATTATTTATTGTTAGTCCATTCTGAGGGTTGGCTGTTTCCGTAGAACAATCATCAACTTTAACATCTTCATGTTCCGTTTCTGCTTTGGTAATCTTGGTGACACCAGGAACTCCTAACTTGGCAGAGTAGTCCCAAAGAAATGAACAGTGATCCATACAGCTCTGGCACACCATCTCATCTGGGGTCTCATCCTCAGGATTGGGGTACGGTCTCTTACATGTGCAGTAGATGCCAAAGAAATTGTCCTTGTAATTATTAGCCAGGTTTTTCTTCTCTTTATCCGGATATAACTTGCACTCCCGCTGTTTAAATTTGGCATTTCCACAATCGCAGCAAAATTTCCTCTTGGTGTAGAGCTCAAACAGGTCGTGGCCTTCATGACACTTGTATGTACAGGCCAGACATATCCCGGTATGCTCCTCTTTATCCAGGGTGCAGGTACTGCAGGCGTACAGCGCTTGTCTCTTCACATAACTTTTCGGAATCGCTCCCCGCCAGCACAGCAGACGCCTCATCCTGCAGGGCGTCATCCTCCTCCAGGACATCCAGCAGGGACAGGACCGGCTCTTTCTTTACTGCCATTTCCACCTTTACTTCCACCTTCACTTCCTCCTCTTCATCTTCTGCACCACTTTCAACTTCTGCAAGCTCTTCGCTGTCAGAATCATCACATGGTAGAAGATGGAAATCCTCAAACCCGGTCTCATTTTCGTCATTTTCTCTGTTGGTGAAAGAACCGGAACAGAGAGCAACTGCTTCATTCATTAGGTCACCTTTCTCATTTTCAGCATGAGCCTTTGTACAACCAAAAGATTCCCGACCTGGACCATCATCTTGACAGACAAATTTTCCAGAGCAGAGTCCTAGCAACTCATCCATACTGTCCATCATAAGTCTTTGCTTGGCAGAGCTATACTTGCTCCTGTTGCGGCCAACATCTAGAAAACCATGAGCATGTGTGACAACGATCTCTTCATTGTAATCCTCATCACTCCAAAGTAAGCTTTCCATGCAAGAATCGCTGAGCGTCTCCTCATCACTTAGTCTTGTATATTGATGGTATCCATGATCTCTGCTTTTACCGTAACACGGGGCCTTATAATTACTGTTGATCTTTGAAGGTTGTAATTTTTTTGGTGAGAGCTCCTTAGAAACCTTTATGTTCTCTTCCCCACCAGACAGCTCTGACTTTGCTTTCTTTTTCTTCTTTTTTTTCTTTGACTTCAGACTCAAGAAATCTTTGAACTTTACTTTTTCTTTAACACTTTCAGACAGCTTGTCTGGCTTGTGATGAGACTTCTGGATTAAGTTCTCCTTGCTTTTGTCTTTTAGGGACGGTCGGTGGGAATTTGAACTGGTTGTGGTGCGTCTTCTCTTTGAGCTTTGCTGACTGGCCTTTTCGTAAGCTAAAGAGCCTCTTGTCTGCATATGCCTTGTGACAGGACTCTGATCCTGCTCTGACTTGTCAACGCCAGGGAAATACTTCATATGGTAATGCAGCAATTTGGCTTTGCGAAAAGATTTGGAGCAATCCAAAATCTTGCCTTTAAATTTGTTGGGTTCCAGTTCCAAGGTAACAGCTTTGGTAGCTGGATCATCAAGTTTCTTCAAAGTATTTGCTAAAGGTTCTCTACTGTATTTAGCAGAACTGTCAGACCGTTGATTCAGCTTCATAGGAGCTGCTACTGCGGGGACAGCCGGGACCTCCTCAGCACCTTTTTTTCCATGAGGGTCTTTCTCTTCTGGTTTGATCTCGTCTGGTTTGACCTCTGGAACGCTATTCACAACGTTGGTTTCCACAGGCTCTACAGACTCTTCTACTACTAATGGCGGCTGCCTCACTTCGGGAGTTTCAGGCTCTGCCAGGGCACACTCCTCTGGCTCCACTTCTTGTTCCTCTGGTGAAGTACTACACTCCGGTGATGATTCCGTCTCAACAACAGACGTGGTAACCTTCATAGCATTATGATCCTCTGGATTCTCAATCAGAGAGGGGTTGCTATCCTTTTCCTCTGTTCTCTCAAATAGTTTCCCAATGGCCTCCATTTGCTGCTGGTGTTTCCTTTCCCAACCTGCCATTCTCTCTTGGTGAACCTGTTGTTTAGCTGCAAGGCTCTGTTGGTGAGCCTGTTGTTGAGCTGCAAGGCTCTCTCGGTGAGCTGCCATGCTCTCTTGGTGAACCCGTTGTGGAGCTGCAAGGCTCTCTCGGTGAGCATTTGCTGTAATCAGCTGTTTCAGCATCTCCTCCATTTTGGGTTTAATTTAACTGCCCACGGCACTCCACCATGTGTGAGGGATTAACTCGGTAGCGGGTGTGTGTGTCCCCCTGGATGGGTTCACTACATGCTGAACTGTACAAAAAGGCAGTAGAGGATTGTTGAAAATAAATTATATGGTTTATTTTTCCATATTGCTGGATACACGTGCAAGCAAAAAAACAGCATACACAAAACAAAACATAAAAATAAACCCTTGCCACTTGGGGCCTCTACCTTCCCAACACAGGAACCTACCTATGGAGTCTGGCACAGCCTAATGATGGGCAGACACTGCTGGTCCTACAGCAGAAAACAACAAAAAAAGTCTCTTTGATATTTTTCACACAGAAATATCCATCAGCACCTCACCTCTTCAGAAGTGCTTGTGTCTGCTCCTTCACTCACAAAGCCCCCAGGATGCAGCAATCAGTCGTTATCCTTAGACTATTTTTATAGGGGCTTTAATTGCTTCATTTTGAAGGCTTCTAACTCCCCAAACCTCTCTGGCCATTTCTACAGCCGACGCCCAATAGTAATTGATGTATTGTCTACACAAGGCAGGAAAGTATCTTCCATCTGGGACAACACACAGAGATTTACCTGACTTCCTGTTACAATATATATATATATATAGGGCCAGATTCTCATAGAATTTCGCTTGCGTATCGTAAGCCATTTGCACTACGCCGCCGCATCGTACTAGAGTAGGTGCCGTATTCTCTAACCATTTGCTCCGTCGTTTGCGTTGGCGTAGCAAAAATGGCCCAGCGTAAGCCCGCGTAATTCAAATGAGGCGGCTTGTATTTAAATTAAGCGCGCCCCCGCGTCGAACGAACTGCGCATGCGCCGGCCGGGGAAAAAGCCCAGTGCGCATGCTCCAGCTCACGTCGGAAAGCGTAGTTGAAACCGACGTCAAAACGACGTGATCGTCATTACGCAATGCCCCTATTCGCGATCGAGTTAGTAAAACGTAAGCGACGGAAAAAGCCGACGCTGACCCGACGCCATACTTAACATGGCATCCGACGGCACCCGACGGCATCCGACGGTACTTCGTAAGGTTACTCCACATAGAAGCTGGGGTAACCTTACGCGGACGAAAACGACGTACGCGACGACGGGGCGGCGTAAAAGCGATCGGGAATCGGCGTACTAGCCTCATTTGCATAGGCAAATGAGAAAACAACGTAAAGGCCACCTAGTGGCCGGAGTTGTCATTACAACTACGATCCGCAAGTGTAATGGTTTTACACTTGTCGGATGTTGAAGCGTATCTATGCAAAAGTGATGCTAAGCATCACGCGCATAGATACGAGGCAAAAAAAACGGCGATACGACGGGGTATCTGAGATACTCCATCGTATCACCACTGAGAATCTGGCCCATACACTGTATCCAGTTTAGCTAGATCTGACTGCAGACCGTTTCTGTTGTTCTCTTCCTAATATACTATAGGCAGGCAGTTGATTCAGTATACTGTATCCTGTGCACAGTGTGCAGCTAGATCTCACTGCAGACCGTTTCTGTTGTCCTGTTCCTAATCTACTACAGGCGGACAGTTGATTCAGTTAGCTGCAGTATATTCAGTATACTGTATCCTTTGCACAGTGTGCAGCTAGATCTTACTGCAGACCGTTCCTGTTGTTCTCTTCCTAATATACTACAGGCAGGCAGTTAATTCAGTTAGCTACAGTATATTCAGTATACTGTATACTGTATCCTGTGCACAGTGTGCAGCTAGATCATACACACACTGTATCCTGTGCAGCTAGATCTTACTGCAGGCCATTCCTGGTGTACCTATTCAAATACATTACAAATACATCAAATACAGTATGTCTGGAAGGCCAAGGAGAGGCAGATACTCACAGGCCACTAAAAGAGGGCAAGCAGGCTCTGTGACTACTGCCAACAGTTCTAGTCATGGACATGGTGCATTCTCAGCACGTGGCCGTGGGGCATGCTTGTCCTTTTTCAGGAGCTGGCCATGTCGAGCCACAACATGCAGAAGAGTTGGTAGATTGGATGACCAAGCCGTACTCATTCTCCTCATCCTCTGTCACCCAGACTCAGAGTACTTTTGCTGCCAAAGCGGTCTATTCCATCGTCTCCAGGTCATCAGTTACTCCTTCCCTAGCCCCACCAAACCTGCACGGGGGAGTCCCTCGAACTGTTCGACCACAGTGTTGGGTACATGCTGATGGACGATGCACAGCGTTTTGAAGGCTCCGATTATGGTACCCAGCTTGAGGAAGGCAGTAATGTGAGCCCAGAGGGAGTGGGTGCCCAAGAAGGACATCAAACTGGCAGTCATGTTCCCCCAGCTGCAGCATACTGCCAGATTTGCTCCAGTGACGAGGAGGCAGGGGGTGATGAGGTCACTGACTCTACGTGGGTGCCTGATAGGAGAGAGGAGGAGGCACATTTACAACGAGGCTGGATGCCCTCCAGGGGCCAGCTTAAGGGCAACCAACCGACTGCATCACACCGCAGAGCTCTGCATGTGCAGGACGCTGCTGACTCTGTGTGTTTTTGCAAAAGTTCTTTGGTGTGGGCCTTTATTGAGATGTATGCAGCAGATCGCACCGTTGCTGTTTGCAACATATGTCTGAAGCGTATCAAGCATGGCCAAAATAGCAGCTGCTTAGGCACCGTATGCTTGACCAGACAAATGTCGACATGCCATGCAGTCCGTTGGCAAGCATGCTTAAAAGACCCACACCAAAAAACAAGGCGGACCTCTCCTTGCTTCTCATCAGCTTGGATCTCCAACCCCACTATACCTTCAGTCCTCTCAGAAACCTGGACTGAGCGGAATGAAGGTATAGAATTAGGTGTGCCACAGCAAAGTACTTGCGGGCAATCTGCTATCACTACACCAACGTCCGATTGTAGCAGGCAAATTTCCCTACCCCAGTTGCTAGACCGGCAAAAGAAATTCGCTCCAAGCCATCCACATGCCCAGCGGTTAAATGCTAGCTTGGCTAAATTGCTAGCACTCAAACTGCTGCCTTTTCAGCTGGTAGACTCTGCCCCTTCCGTGAATTTGTGGAATGTGTTGTACCTCAGTGGCAGGTTCCCAAACACCACTTTTTTCACGGAAGGTGATTCTGTCTCTCTACCAGCATGTGGAAGGCAATGTCTTGGTCTCGCTGGACAGGTGGCTGAGGATCATGTCATCCTTAGTGACCCAGAGTACTCCGGACCGAATGCCTCAGCAAACCTACACTGCATGGCTAAGCACTGACATAGTGTGAAACGCGTCAGATGTCCTTTCCTGTGGCTGTGTTTGTTTTGCATGCCTATTTTTTATTAATAAAGACAACTTTATTTGAAGTTTCCTTGGAGTGCGGCTGTCCATCCCTTTTCCTACTTCCCACATTTGCTTCGTGCATTGCCGGCACCTTGGTGTTTCCGAGAGGTTCCTTAATTGCCTACAAGACACACCTGGAGCGGTGACTCCCTTCCTTAGACAGGATTGCCATTAATAGCGTAGGTCCCATAGTTAGGTCCGTTAGGCAGGGCTCAAAATTTCAAGTCCTGAGCTACTAGCCAGGCCTCAAGAGTTACTCCCCACCAGTTGCCCCACCTAATTCATACACTGCTCTGCACCTAATTGCACCCGTAAACACGCCCTCACAGATTATCACATGGAATGACACTGTTACTTGTTTTATGCAGAATCAAGTTACAAAATTAAATATTACCAACAACAACTTTAACAAAATGGGACAGGGCACTGGGGGCAGACCAGAGGGAAAGGGAACTGGAACCAAACCTTTAACCCCCGGTGACAGAGTTTTTGTGCTGGTACCTACGGTGAAGAGTACATTTCCGGTGAAATGGCAAGGGCCATACGAGGTTGCAGGATGGGTGGGGGAAGATAACTATAGAGTACATCAGCTTGGCAAAAGGGAATCCCTACCAAATCAATGTGGAAGAACAGGGAATCCCTTATGGTCCAAATGCCCTTGTGTCAGGACCTGGGCTTGGACACCGGCTTGCTCACACCCTGGTGGGGCAAACTTGAGGACCGCGACCTGGTACTAGCTTGCAGCTAAATCCATCTCCACCATTAGCAGCTCTGGGGAAAACCAGCTAGTACTTAGACTCCGGAGCCTCAGGGGAGCCTGTGTCATCTGCCAGAAGTGACTGCCTGTATGCCTGCCCTGCCACTGCTATTGCAATTGGTCTTCAAGCCAGATGCCTGATCGTGACACCTTGGCCATGACTACCATAGGTCCTTCTATGGTGCCTGGAGCAGAGATTGCTGAGGCACTCTCAATAAGCCTAAAACAAGAGACCAAGGAATTTCTGCTAAGGAATTGGGTTCTGTTCTGATTTTCCAGGGGTCTCAGAGGACATAAGGAGGATTGTAAATAAAAAGAGAGAGCACTTCTATGACCACATCTGTATGGGAAAATTTGTAACTCAAGAGAAAGACGAGCAAGGGGTAGCCCAGGATTGGACTTTATAGGCACACTAGACAATATTGAATATAAAAAAATATTTTATTTATAACAATTCATAATGCAAATAGATTTAGGGGACTCAGGGATTCCCTACAACCCTGAGGCCTCGTACACACGATCGGACATATCCGATGAAAACGGTCCGCGGACCATTTCCATCGGATATGTCCGATCGGGAGTTTGATCCGATGGCGTGTACACACCATCGGATCAAATTCCCCGCCGCCGGACAGCGCGGTGACGTGGAGGTGACGCGGCGGTGACGTTGACGCCGCCACGTCACCGCCACGTCACCGCACCAGGAAGTTAAACACTTACGCGCATGCGCCGAATCCATTCGGCGGCGGCGCGGCGGTGGTGGGGGACGACATGTCTGCTGGTAAGTGTACTAACCAGCAGACATGTCGGGCGGACAGATTCCACCGGATAGATTTCAAAGCATGCTTTGAAATCTGTCGGGTGGAGAAATCTGTCCGCTAGCCCATACACACGAGCGGAGATGTCTGCTGAAACGGTCCATCGGACCGTTTTCAGCGGACATATCCCCTCGTGTGTACGAGGCCTGAGACTCCAACAAAAAAGGTGGGCGGGGAGGACTATACCGGTACAGTATGAGTTGGTTGAAACAACCAAAGTATTTCACATAAGGTAGATAATAAAAAGGGTTTATTCACATAAAAACATCAAATAAGGTAAAACATACGTAACATATTAGAACGATACAAACACATTTAACCAAGATCTATACACCGGTCATGCAATCCCTTCTATTAGAAAGGGTGGGATCTCAATGAAGAAATTGGAGTCGTGAGACAGGCAGTCTCTGGTCTCAACTAGTTTCGCGAGTGTTTCGCTTCGTCAGGAGACAATCTAAAATATAATACAGGACAACAATCAAACATTTCAAAAAACACAAAAATACATTATTTGCCACCCGGGGGTATGTAGGACAAGACCCCTGGATGTTGATAAAATACATAATAAGGGAATTTTTTTCTTCCCATCCATCTATTCCGTTCATTTCCCCGGTCTTTTACCCCCCCCTCTTTTGCCCTTATTAACCTTCGTTCGTTTTTAGCTATTGGTTTTAGGATTAGGTCAGCATGGTCTTTGCTACAGCTGATACCTTAGGTTACATCCATATCTAGTCATTTTAGTTAGATTAATTTAAACCAGTGCCTTTGCGATTCCTAAACTGTTCCTCAATGCCCTTTATGGTTTCCCTCGCTTCCCACTGTGGTATTCAGATAACTCTGATTAAGAGAGGCTATACCGGGGTTTGCCCATAGTTATGGCGACACACACACCGGCTTCATACCATAGCCTCGCTTTGAGCACATTCTCACTGACCAATCGCCGTGACTGACGCGGCTCTGTCACGCGGTGAGGGCCACCTCCCACCCGTGACGTGCAAGATGACAGAGGCACGTATTGGCTGATGGGTACTTGCAGCCAGGTCGGAGTTGACGCCCATTAAGGACGCGCCACAGGAGTCAGGCACGCATTGGTGAGTCTTCCGCCGCGTCAGCGTGTATACCAACATGCTTGACGCAAGCGCCGCCCATCACCCCTTGCTCGCCCTATCATCTCCCGAACGCATAGGGGATGATGGGTATACATACCAACAGACCAATGGACACAACACATGGACAGCCACTCCCCCTGTCCTGGACCTTCACACGCCTACTTGCTCATCAGGCTCCCATATTTAAACCCAGCTCACAGGACACTATGTGCACCGGACTGGGTCCCAGGACATGTGTATTACCATACACGCCTAAGTGAGTACATTGGTTCTCTCTGTGTTGCGCCCAGACCTCTTTGCTGTTTTGACCTTGTTTCCCCTCTTCCTTTATGTGCCTGGAGTTGTGTTCTACACTTTACTCATATTATCTGTATATTTGTTTATTAGGAACCAGCGCTGCTACCAGCAGGAGTTTGGTCACCGCTCTACCTTTTTGCTGCGCATAGACCTGAACATATATACTATGCAGGTCTAACCACAAGTGTCATCCGAGTAACCCTTTTAAAGGGGATTTTTTAGTCCTGGGACCCCTTTCTGTCCTCCACCACTTTTTGATGCCCATTGGGACACATAGGTAATATATATATATACCAGTGGCTACCAAGCCACGGAATTGCATGGTGTTGCATTATATTCACACGGGTGATCCCTCCTTTCCATGCTTGTGGTGTTCACCCTGCTCACTATATGGGGTTTCTGGCTGCATCCTGTCCCTTGACTATTCCCCCTCTTTCCTCACTCCCCCTCCCCATTCCCCCCCCCCCTTGCTGTTTTTTCTCTTTTCTCTCCCCTCTTTTTGCTCCCTATCTTGCCCCCCTTCCTCCCCCCTCATCTTCTTAAACAACCAGGGTTGTTTTCCTTCCCCTTAGACCAGGGGTGTCAAACTCAATTTCATCGTGGGCCGCATCATCATTATGGTTGCCCTCAAAAGGGCCGGTTGTAGCTGTAAGATTAGATATCCAGCGCATCCCCTCCCCTTACATTAGATGTCAAGAGTGCCCCCACCATCAGAACTTGAGTCCCCCACTCTCCCTTACATCACAGTGCACCCCCATTACCTTATGCTGCTGCTGGGAAGAAGTTGGATGCATTGCTTGAAAGCAGAAAGTAAGGGTCTGGAGGATGACTGGAGAGGTGCGAGGGCCGCATGAAATGGCCTGGAGGGCCGCATTCGGCCCGCGGGCCTTGTGTTTGCCACCTCTGCCTTAGACAGTTCACTCCCCTTGCACTATCCACACATGGGCCCCCCCCCTCCCCTCCATCATCCCCCTCCCCCCCTCCCTTTTACATTCCTGGTCTCCCATTTTACCCATTAATCTTCAATCCCCTTCCCTCCTTCCTTCCTCTGCCCATCCCCCCTTTTTCTCCCTCCTCCCCCCTCTCTCCCCTCCCCCCTTCCCTCCCCCTTTCTCACCTCACCTTTTCTCTTTTTCCCCCTTTTGTTCCATTCCCTCTGCTCGCTCTTTCTTCTCCCTCTTTCTCATACTCCCTTTCTCCCCCCCCTTCCCCTCCCTATACTTCCGATGAACTACCTTCATATTAGTGATATATATCCTTACCACCAGGTCTTCCCCAAGAATCCATTTGGTCCAGCTGCTAGGTACTTACCTATTGCCTGCCTTGGATGATTGGGTCAATGGACGATGTGCCGTTAGGTAGGCGACATGATCGACAAAAATGCCCTTATTATGTATTTTATCAACATCCAGGGGTCTTGTCCTACATACCCCCGGGTGGCAAATAATGTATTTTTGTGTTTTTTGAAATGTTTGATTGTTGTCCTGTATTATATTTTAGATTGTCTCCTGACGAAGCGAAACACTCGCGAAACTAGTTGAGACCAGAGACTGCCTGTCTCACGACTCCAATTTCTTCATTGAGATCCCACCCTTTCTAATAGAAGGGATTGCATGACCGGTGTATAGATCTTGGTTAAATGTCTTTGTATCGTTCTAATATGTTACGTATGTTTTACCTTATTTGATGTTTTTATGTGAATAAACCCTTTTTATAATCTACCTTATGTGAAATACTTTGGTTGTTTCAACCAACTCATCATACTGTACCGGTATAGTCCTCCCCGCCCACCTTTTTTGTTGGAGTCTCAGGGTTGTAGGGAATCCCTGAGTCCCCTAAATTTATACTAGACTATAGGGACGATGGTACACCTCTTACCCAACTTTATTTTTTTTACTATAAAAGGTTAGATTATATAATGCAAATAGAGTAACACAAATAGGGAATTAAAAACATATAGCACATAATAAACAAAATACATGGCACAGATGAAATATGCACCATGTAAATGGCAGTATGCCGTGGTGCGTCAACGCGTTTTGCTGTTTTGCTTCATCAGGACGCATTCAGGGGTTATTGGAAAAAACAGGTCTCACTATTCTGACTCCGATTGTTGTGAAGCGATTTATCCTAATTGATACCTCTATGCCTGGCCTGTATAAGCAGATATAATCAATGAGGACAATCCTTATCAGGTAGCTTGAACTCACCAATACCGATTCTATGCACAGAAGTTGCTTTAATCCAAACATCAGAATACATCAGATGACAGGTTACAGCAGATGAACAGGTTGCAGTATTGTGCGGTCAAAAGATGAGGAAGGTCAGGAAGAAGGATTGGAGCATACACAGAAGGGAGGTGTGTCATAATCAGACAAAAGAAATACAGAACTGTGCATTACCACAAAAGGTCACTAGATGACAGCATGTTCACTATCTAAGATAAAAGACATAAATAAGACTTTGTATAATAATAACATGATTTCAAATAAATCATCATCATATCCAAGTGACATGTACAACACACTTTGTTAGAAAGTCAGTAAAAGGTAATCTCCCCACTAAGCATCAGGTATCACTATATATAATATTCAAATGTTTGTGACCAGAGGCAAGCTGGAACAATTTATATAATGATGCAAGTTACTGTCACAGGGAAATAAATCCAGTAGCCTTCTAACTTGCCTTGCCTGAATTGTATAAAATCCACCCTGTATTTCATGTTGCACTTCTAAAACATGTAATTTCCAGACCTTTTCCAGGGAGAGAAGAAATACCCCCACCTTCGGTCCTGGTTGGAGACGAGACTGAATTGAAGTCCATCCTTGACTGTCGTCGGCAGGGCTTTTTTTCTGGGGGAACTTGGGGGAACTCAGTTCCACCACCTTTGGCTCAGACCCTTTGGTGCCCGCTCACCACAATCACTTGTGAACACAGAAGTCTGGTTTCTGTGTTTACAAGTGACTGCTTTGTAACCCCCTGAACTCTGCACACTGTATGTAATGCAATTCTGGTATTTAATGCCCCTTTAAGACCCTTCTACTGTTTGTGAAATCTGAACGGATCGTGGTTGAGTTCCTGCACCTATTTTCTGAGAAAAAAAGCTCTGGTCGTCGGAGAGGTAGGACAATTCAGTTTTCAATTAAGTGGAAGGCATACCCTGCAGAAGAGAGCTCTTGGGAACCTGCGAGTCATGTACATGCCCCTAGGCTTATACTGTACAAAGATTTCGCAACAGTCATCCCACAAATTGGGCGCAACTGGGCATTCGGAGGCTGCACGTTGGGAGGGGGCACTGTCAGGGAAATAGGCACATCCCTGTGCGTAATGGTGCAGGATTGGCAAACCTGCATAGGCAAAGGCACTGTCAGGGAACCAACAGCAGGAGAAGGACTGTAGGACCCAGCATCTCTGGCAGGAGAAGGACTTTAGGACCCAGTATCTCTACCAGCAGGTCACATGGGCCTATATAAGGAAGTCTGCCAGTGTCTGTATTTGCTGTTTGATCTCCAGCTCCCCCTGTGTTCCTGTATTCCTGTATACTGAATTTCCTGTTGATCTGATCCGACCTGGCTTGTTCTGACCCACTCTTCTTGATCCTCTGGCTCGACCCTTGGCTTGCATCAGACCTCCTGTCTGCTCCCTGCATCTGACCCGGCTTGTTTATTTGACTCTGTTTATCCTGCTCCCTGTACTAAGACTCGGCTCACCCCTGGTCATTCTGATTACGGACTGTCTTCCTGTGAATGATCCTTGGCCTAACTCCCGGCTCAGCTTCCATTTGCTCCACTGGTATCTGTCTCCTGGACGTCCCAAGCACGTCTGTCTTCAGCAACCAGGCACACATGCTTCTGTGGGCACCACACCTGCTGTGTCACCTTCAGTGGTGTGCTGCACTCGGCCGCAAGGGGAGCCCTCCCAGCATCTCGGCCTTCTACCAAGTTCCTGACAGTCATTGGAGTTGAAGAAGAACTCAGGTATCACAGACCCGTGGGATCAATATTTTAGCTGGATGAGTGGGTGGCAAAAGCTGCTCGCCCAGATAGTGGTAATGGTATTAATAATCCTAATTCTTTTAGCCCTGATTGTATGCTGTATTCTACCATTTGTAAAGAAGTTAATGAGCAAGGCAGTAGACAACAGCACACCTACATTTCTCCACCAAGAAGAGAAGGACCCTTCACTCATTTACAGTCACTCCCTGTCCATAATCTCACAGTCCTAAAGGGTTATAGTTTGGGTTGTTCCGATACCGATACCAGTATCGGTATCGGGACCGATACTGAGCATTTGCGGTAGTACTTGTACTCGCGCAAATTCTCCCGATGCCAGATCCGATACTGCCCCCCACCGCTGCCGCCTCCGCATCCGTCGCCTAAGCAAACACCACCGCCACCTAGTTAATCAGAGCGGAGGACATCACAGCTTTCATTTGAATAGCTGTGTGTTCCCCGCCGCGCCGTGTATACACTTCCCCTTGCTCGGGCACTTTGATAGACAGATCACCCATCCCCAGGATTGGACGGGTGATCTGTCTATCAAAGTGCCCGAGCAAGGGGGAGTGTCTATACGCGGTGCGGCGGGGAACACACAGCTATTCAAATGAAAGCTGTGATGTTCCCCACGCTGATTAACTAGGACGGTGGCGGCATGGCATGGCTGCATATACGGTATTGGGAGACATGGCTGCTTTTATGGGGGGACATTGCTGCTTTTATGGGGGGACATTGCTGCTTTTATGGGGGACATGGCTGCATATATGGGGGGACATGGCTGCATATATGGGGGGACATGGCTGCTTTTATGGGGGACATGGCTGCATATATGGGGGGGACATGGCTGCATATATGGGGAGACATGGCTGCATTTATGGGGGGACATGGCTGCATATATGGGGAGACATGGCTGCATTTATGGGGGAACATGGCTGCATTTATGGGGGGACATGGCTGCATATATGGGGGGACATGGCTGCATATATGGGGGACATGGCTGCATTTATGAGGGGACATGGCTGCATTTATGGGGGGACGTGGCTGCATTTATGGGGGGACGTGGCTGCATATATGGGGAGACATGGCTGCATTTATGGGGGGACATGGCTGCATTTATGGGGGGACATGGCTGCATTTGTGGGGACACATGGCTGCATTTGGGGACATTTGTGGGGACACATGGCTGCATTTGTGGGGACACATGGCTGCATTTGGGGACACATTTAAAAAAAGGATCGGTAATCGGTATCGGCGAGTACATGAAAAAAAGTATCGTTACTTGTACTCGGTCCTAAAAAAGTGGTATCGAGACAACCCTAGTTATAGTGATAGATAGCACCTGACTGCCCTTCTTTAAGCTGTATCGAGAGGGGTAGTGAGCTAGTTGCTGTCCGGAGCAGACGTGTAAGGTGAGCTCTCTCACACAGCCGGGCCGAGCCATGCACAGTGAGCTGACAGCATGTAGCCTGTCCTGAAGCAAATAGCAGCCAGCTGACATCCGAGAGTGGCTCCGGGAATATCAGCAAGCATCATTTGAATCAACCAGAGATTGAAGACCGGAAATGGCGACACTTTAACCGGCAGGAGAAGGAAGTAGGAGTCCAGTCGGTGGGCTGAGGGCATATTTAACACCACAAAGAACGGTGTTACCCCCCCCCCCCCCCCCGTTTGGTTCGCATCCAGAACATGCGAATGGACCGAAAGTTTGTGCAAACTTTCGAACACCGATAAAGTCTATGGGACTCGAACGTGAGATATCAAAAGTGCAAATTTTAAAGCCTAATATGCAAGTTATTGTCCTAAAAAGGGTTTGGGGACAGATAGTTTACTCAAGCCACAACTCACACGAATAAACATCGCCAGATCTTCTTTCATGTGAGCTGTGGCTGAGTAAACTATCTGGAAAGGTCATTTAGTATGAATAATCTCATCAGGGCAATGAGCGCCATGTGCTACTGAAAACCACATTCATAGCCTTTGCAGCCGATTCAGAATAGTAAAAGAACGTATCCAGCAGCCTGCACAGAGATAACTGCATCACAGGACAGTTCATAGTGAAGTGTAACTGTGTGTATTGCATGAGAACTCTGCATACAACCCCAGCACAGCTTGTTACAGCTCCTCACAGTATACAGACACTCGTCACTGCTACAGCCAAGCCTGTGTGCTGCAGGCCATCATGAGTGGAAAGGGCTCAGTGTGTGATGAAACACCACAGCATGCTTCACACAGAGAAAGCCAGGATGAGGACCCAGAGTCCACTGCATTGACCAAACGCTCTGTGAAACCCACTTGGAAGGTTAAAGAGAACTTTGAATCCATGAGAACTGAACTAGCAACCAGTTTGAAGCAGATTTGGGATAAAATCCTCACCCACATTGATGTGATTTCATGTCCCAGACATGAGGTACTGCAACTAGAGGGCGCCATAAAGCATCTCTCTGCTTCATATGAACTGTACCAGACTACAAGCAATAAATATAAAACTATTCTGCAAAGCATCAACACTGAGGAGTCCTTAGAGCAACTTCACAATGCCCAGCTTCTTAATGAGGAAAGAGAAAGCTTTATCCAGCGAACTAAAGCAAAGGCAGAAGCAAAATTAATGCTGCCACAGGACACTGTATCCCACAAATCTGTATCCACCAGACGTTCTAAAGGTTCCTCTAGATCCCGAAGTTTAAGGCACACTAATCTGCAAGCTAGTCACCAACCTCCTGCTAACAGTACTGTTCCAGACCTTAACCCAACAATTCAGCTGAATGCCCTTGCTGCACGATATCTTCCCACGTCTCTTTACAACAATACCATAAACAAGGCAATCCACAACATTCAACCAACAACCTCCTATGTAAAGTCAGAGGCAACCGAGACAACAGAGTTCGTAAAGCACTTACTTCGACGTGAGCTCACCAAGTCCGGCCTAGTAAACTTTGACGACCATCCTGAAAACTACAGAAGCTGGAAAGCCGCTTTTAAAGCTATAATAGGCGGTATCGGTATTACTGCCGACCGTGAACTGGATATGCTGATCGGGTTGCTTGATCGCCCACAGTCTACAGTCTAGCGTGTCAAGAGCCTCAGGTGTCAAGAGTCTACATCGACAATCCGACTGCAGGTCTCGCCGCAGCATGGGAGCGTCTAGAACAGACTTATGGTTGTCCTGAAGCCATAGAGAGTGCATTTCTCAAACGATTGGAAAATTTCCCAAGGATATCTGGTAAGGACAATAAAGAGTTCCAGAGACTCAGTGACCTTCTTCTCGAAGTCCAGCTCGCCAAAACCAACCCTAAGCTACCTGGCCTCAGTTACCTGGACACTGCTCGAGGAGTTAACCCTATCATTTGCAAGCTTCCGCATGGCCTACAAGAAAGGTGGATCCAAGTTGGGTCATCATACAAACGGCAAAACATTGCTGACACCAAGAACGATCCTAGTTTTGCATTCGGTGAGTTCAATACTCCCTCACCTAAGGGGGACGACCTACATACTAGCTACAGGAACCGCAGAGGTCCCGTATCTGTTAGGAAGACAGACATTATCCCCACTCCCGCCTTAGCTCCCGCCTCAAACAAGAGCGGCAAGATCGAAAACCCAAACCGATTATGTCCCATCCACAAGAAGCCTCATCCTCTCAAAAAATGTATCGGTTTTAGGAAGAAGCCCCTACAAGAACGAAAAGAACTGCTAAAGACTTTTGGGGTATGTTATAGATGCTGTGCTTCCACCGACCACTTTGCCAAGGAATGTAAAATCCCTATCAAGTGCACAGAGTGCGGTTCCGAGGACCATGTGCAAGCACTCCATCCCCTTGAGTCCAATCCTTCACAACCTGCAAACCTTTCTCCTGGGCAGAATCACAGCGGGAAGAGTACAGATCAGGTACCTAATTCCACCATGGTATTTTCTTCATGCACTGAAGTCTGTGGGGAAGACCACTGTGACAAGTCTTGCGCTAAAGATCAGAACTGTTCGATCTATTTTGCATAAAAGGAGGGGTTCACCCTTACACCTTAGGCACTTGTAGTGGAACTACAGAGGTTTTTGGAAGAAGGGCCCATGGATTTATTGTGTCCTCCCTAGAAAACAACCTACAATTACCCTTACCTACACTTGTAGAGTGTAACCAGATACCAGCCAACAAAGGAGAAATACCTACACCAGAAGTTGCCTTCTACCACCCCCACCTAAGGTCAATAGCAAGTGAAATCCCACCACTTGACAAAGATGCTAATATCCTTCTTCTGCTGGGAAGAGATATTCTAAGGATCCACAAGGTACACAGACAGGTCAGCGGACCTCATGAGGCCCCATTCGCCCAGTACCTAGACTTAGGCTGGGTCATCATAGGCAACGTCTGTATAGGCAAAATGAAAATGCCTACTAACATTTCTTCATTCAAGACAAATGTATTGCCAAATGGTCGTAATACTCATTTTGAGCCATGCCCACATCACTACTGGGTAAAGGAGAAGGTAACTAGCTGCAAGTTGCAACATTGCAACACAAACCTTTCCTGCACCTACGATGACAGCTTTGGTTCTACAGTTTTCAATGTAAGCAGTGAAGATGACATGTTAGCTCCTTCGGTAGAAGACAAAGAATTCCTTAAAGTAATGGACAATGAGTTCTTTCAGGAAAATTCCAATTGCTGGGTAGCACCCCTACCCTTTCGCCTCCCGAGAGAGAAGCTACCTAACAATCTACATCAAGCAGTTAAAAGATTCTCCGCCTTAAAGCGTACCTTAAGCAGGAAGCCAGAGATGGAAAGACATTTTGTGGACTTCATACAGAATATCTTTGATAGGGGCCATGCCGAACCCGCACCCCCATTGAAAGAAGGAGAAGAATGCTGGTACCTCCCTTCCTTCGGTGTGTATCACCCATGAAAGCCAGACCAAATCAGAGTTGTCTTTGACTCCAGTGCCCAACACGAAGGCTTCTCACTTAACAACATGCTCCTCACAGGGCCCAACTTGAACAACAGCCTCATTGGAGTCCTAATTCGCTTTCGTCAAGAACCTGTAGCGGTGATGGCCGACATTCAACAAATGTTCCACTGCTTCATCGTCAAGGAAGATAACAGGAATTACCTCAGGTTTCTATGGCACAAGGACAATGACATCAACAAAGAGGTAATTGATTACCAAATGAGAGTGCATGTCTTTGGGAACAGCCCTTCTCCAGCTGTAGCAATCTATGGACTAAAAAGGACAGCTCAGCTTGGAGAAGCTGAGTATGGATCAGACGCTCGTCAATTTGTTGAAAGGAACTTTTACGTAGACGACGGACTCAAGTCCTTTCCTACTGCTAAAGAAGCAATTGATCTTCTTACCAGAACAAAGGAGATGCTATCTGTAGCAAACTTGAGACTTCACAAAATTATATCTAACAGCCAAGAGCTAATGAATGCATTTCACCCTGAGGACTATGCTGCCAGTGTGAAAGACCTTGACCTTGGGTCAGACACGCCCCCTATGCAGAGAAGTCTAGGTCTGCTGTGGAACATCAAAGAAGACACATTCACCTTTCAAGTGTCAACCTGTGACAAACCCTTCACCAAGAGAGGAGTCTTGTCCATAGTGAACAGCATCTACGACCCACTGGGATTTATAGCCCCAGTCACCATCCAAGGTAAGATGCTATTAAGACAGCTTACTACTGATAACATAGATTGGGACACTCCGTTACCTATTGAGAAACAACAAAGATGGGAGAAATGGAGAGGTTCTCTGAAGACACTAGAACACCTCCAAATTCCGCGTTGCTATGCCTCAGTCTCCATCTCAGCCGCTGTCCAGAGGGAAATCCATATTTTCTCAGATGCATCAGTTGAAGCTATAGCCGCAGTGGCCTATTTGAAGACCTCAGGAGTTAATGGAGACGTACACTGCAACTTTGTTATAGGCAAGACAAAGCTAACACCAAAACCTGCACATACCATACCCAGACTTGAACTTTGTGCAGCTGTGCTAGCAGTGGAAATAGCCGAAGTCATAAAGAGTGAAATGGACATAAAAATTGATTCCTTCACATTTTACACAGACAGCAAGATAGTGCTTGGTTACATTTACAACCAAACTAAACAATTTTACGTGTACGTCAGCAATAGAGTAGAACGCATCAGAAGGTTCTCCTTGCCAAAGCAATGGCATCATATTCCCACTGATCTTAATCCTGCCGATTGTGGGACAAGAGCTATATCTTCATCAGCTCTCCTCGACTGCTTGTGGCTGTCGCCTCCAAGATTTCTTTGTGAAAACTCCTACTCAATTTCCACGGACACTACCTATGAACTGGTACATCCTGATTATGATAAAGAAATCAGGTCTATGTACACCACACTGCATACCTCTGCGAGTTCAGAACAAAAACTCAAGTCGCATCGTTTTGAACGTTTTTCAACCTGGTCATCAGCTGTTAGGGCCGTTGCCTTTTTGATACACATTGCCCATTGTTTTAAAAGGAGCTCAACTTCAGAATGTCATGGCTGGCATATCTGTACCAACCTCCCTACTGCAACGGAAATTGAGTGTGCGGAAAGGGTTATCATTCGCTGTGTACAACAAGAAGTGTACATGGAAGAGTTGCACAGATTCAAAGGTGGAATACCTCTATCAAAGGGTAGTTCACTATTTAATCTGAACCCTGTAGTCGATGACAATCAGTTGCTACGAGTTGGAGGTCGAATAGAGAAATCTGACCTGTGCAGCAAGGAACAAAACCCTATCATCATACCAGGTCAGCACCACATTGCCACTCTTCTAATCCGGCACCATCATGAACTAATACAACACCAAGGCCGACAATTTACAGAAGGGGCTATCAGGTCAGCTGGCTTGTGGATTGTTGGAATGAAGAGATGTGTTTCTTCCCTGCTTTTTAAATGTGTCAAGTGTCGCAAATTAAGAGGTAGACACCAACTACAACAAATGGCAAGCCTGCCATTTGATCGCCTAAGTACAGATCCACCCTTCACCTATGTTGGAGTTGATGTATTTGGTCCTTGGACTGTGGTAACTCGTAGGACTCGCGGTGGAGCGGCCAATAGCAAAAGGCGGGCTGTGTTGTTTACCTGTCTCAGCATACGAGCTGTACATATTGAGGTGATCTAGTCGATGGATTCGTCTTGTTTCATCAACGCTTTACGAAGATTCTTCTCCATCCGAGGACCTGTCAAGCAGCTAAGATCCGATTGTGGTACCAACTTCATCGGAGCCTGTAAAGAACTTCAACTAGGCAATTTCTTAGCAAACAATGGATGTACTTGGCTGTTTAATTCACCACATTCTTCGCATATGGGAGGATCCTGGGAGCGAATGATTGGAATCGCTCGAAGAATTCTCGATTCCATTTTGCAGGACCACAAGTCTTCACTATTGACTCATGAGACTTTGAGTACCTTTCTCTCAGAAGTATCCGCCATCATTAATGCAAGGCCTCTAGTACCAGTATCTTCTGATCCTGACGCTCCAATGATCCTTACCCCAGCCACACTCCTTACTCAGAAGGTTGGAACTACCGTGATATCTTCTGCCGAGATTGACCTGAAGGATATCTATAGGCGTCAATGGAAACGGGTGCAACACCTAGCCAACGTGTTTTGGCATCGCTGGAGAAAAGAGTACCTACATACCCTTCAAAGCCGTTCCAAATGGCAAACACCCAAGCCTAACCTCAAAGTTGGCGACCTTGTTCTTCTAAAAGATAGAGAAGTCTGTCGCAATGAGTGGCCTATGGGTCTTGTAACAAGCGTAACGCCCAGCGATGACGGAAAGGTTCGAAAGGTTGAGATTAAGATAACCAAAGGAGGTTCCGCTCGGACTTTCTCACGACCAATCACTGAATTGGTGCTCCTTCTCCCAAGTGAGTGACTTATGCAGGAGTACCGGCTATACCCGCTATGGCGGGGAGAATATCACTATTGACTGTGCTGCTGTTGAAGTCCCACGATTATAGCGATAGGCTACAGGACTCAAGCCATCTGTCTTTTGGACTTCATGTTTAGTTGTTCATTTACTGCATACCTTCTTGTTTTTGCGGGTATCTCGTATCTATGGTTTACACACCAGTTTTACTTTAACGTTTCTTCCCCTACAGGTTCAAGTTGGACTTCTTGACATTGGGACTTATCTTTACATATGTAATAGACTTTGAAATCTAAAGATTTCAGGCGGGGAGTGTCATGTTACATGATATTGTTTTTATTATTATGTACTGTCTCTTTAATGCCTGCCTAGTTTGTCCCTAGTGGGATTCCGTAGTTACCATGCTGCTTAGTTTCTCCTCCCCCTTCTCTTATGTATCAGTCATTTTATGCTGTACATTCATGTGACCTGTATGTTCCTCTTATACCTGCATGGAAGAATCGTTCTTTTACCTGTTGTAACTTTCATTCTACGGATCATACGACGAATAAACATCGCCAGATCTTCTTTCATGTGAGTTGTGGCTGAGTAAACTATCTGGAAAGGTCATTTGGTATGAATAATCTCATCAGGGCAATGAGCGCCATGTGCTACTGAAAACCACATTCATAGCCTTTGCAGCCGATTCAGAATACGGGTCCTGCCCCAGTGGACATGTATCAATGCAAAAAAAAGTTTTAAAATGGCTGTTTTTTCGGGATGCCTAAAGTGAAAAAATAAATGTGAAATAATCCTTTAAATATTGTGCCTGGGGGGGGTGTCTATAGTATGCCTGTAAAGTGGCGCCTGTTTCCGTGTTTAGAACTGTCCCTGCACAAAATTAAATTTCTAAAGGAATAAAAGTAATTTAAAACTGCTTGCGGTCTTGTCTGGTCCCGGCAATATGGATTAAATTATTGAGAAATACAGCATGGGTAACCCCCAGGCCATTACCAGCCCCTTTGGGTCTTGTATGGATATTAAGGCGCACCCAAATTAAAAAAAGGAAAGGCCCCTCAGGCCCTATATACTCTGAACAGCAGTATACAGGCAGTCACAAGAAAGATGGGGACTGTAGGTTTTTTTTTTTTTTTTTTTTTTTTTTTTAAAGATATTTTTTTGAAATTTTCACAAAACCAACAATACAACACATACAAAAATTAAACAACACAGAACAGACCACAAAAAACTTGTTTGCTCCTCAATCACATCACAACATTATAAGCATATTTATATTAAAAGTATAAGACAGAGTAGAACGCTGCATACAATCATAGTAGAAAGGCAGTGTTACCACCTTGTGGGACTGCATATTAAGGTTATTCCATCAAGTGGATACCACACCACCAACATCACTTTTTACGGCTGTATAGGAGATAGGGTCAGGGGGCTAGCCAGTCACCTGCCCCAGATCTTATCGAATGACTTGTTTCTTTTTCTAATTTCAAAGGTAAGCTTGTAGAGCGGGAGAGGGCGTCATTAACTAGTTTCAACCACAGGCCCATCGTCGCGGCTCCCTTTCAGGTCAAGAGGATGGATTTTTTAGCATAGAAATATAGGATTTGAAGCAATTTTTTGACCTGGGAGGGAACAGTGAGATCACCAAAGACCCCCAACAGACAGTTTTTGGGGTCCAGTATATTGGGGAGCCCCAAGGCAGAAGAGAGGAAGGATCCTATGTTTCTCCAGAAGTCTTCCACAATGGTGCAATTCCAAAAGCAATGGATAAAATCAGCCACCTGCCCGCAGCCGCGGAAACAATCCGCTGAGGCCAGTATGCCCATTCTGTGCATCCTGGCCAGGGTCAAGTGTGATTGGTGAAAGATCTTTAGTTGAATTACCCTGTCTCTGGAGGCTATAACAGAGGTCCTAAAAGTATCACAGAACTCAGTCCAGTCATCTTCCGTCATAGTAATGTCTAAGGATTCCCACTTGCTCTGCGCTGTCTTAAATCTAGGATTAGAGTTCACCGTTAAGGCTAAATAATAGTTAGAGATGAGTTTTGTTCTGTCCGGGGAACGCAAGAGCTTTTCTAGGTCAGGAATCGCAAGTGGACTATCCAAGGAACCAAACTGGGCTCGCGCGGCATGTCTTAGCTGGTAATAAAAGAATAAATAGTTGGGGGGAAGATTAAAGTCATCTTTCAACTGGGAAAATGACTTAAGGCCTTCTGAGGTATATAGGTGGCATAGGTACTTAATCCCATTGGATATGCATCTCTGAGGGTCAGGTAAAGAATTAAATTCTGGAAGTGATGTATTGAACCATAGCAGATTATTTGGAGAGGTCACCCAGGAACCCGGGGCATGTTTGAGAGTCACTGTTTTAAACAGGGATAGTGACGTCTGCAGTACAGTCAGTCCCGGTCCTGGGGGGGTACCCCCACTGTATATAATGTTGTGTAGTGTCTCGAACAAAGTGACCATAGCCCCTTCAGTGGTGTGCACGCAAATATTGTCAGGGTGTAACCAGTCAAGACAAACCCGCAGCCAAGGTGGACCACTTGGCGCTTGTCCCATGACTTTGAACACTGTGGGAAGCCACCATGATGCAAGCTTAGTCCGGCCCGGGGGGCGGGGTTTCACGCCACGAGGGGGGCCACTTAAATAGGAGCAGGGGGCGGGGCTGGTCATTCGGGCACCATCACAGTAATAGGCAACAGGCTGTTTTTCCCTCCCTCCCTCCCTGGGGAAGTGTCTGGTATGGGTGTGTGTTTTTTCATCTTCTTTTGTTTTGCAGGTGGTTTGGCATTGGTGTTGGGGGTTCCTGAGTATTGGGGTAGGAGTTGGGGCCTGTCATGGGATAGGCACCTTCCCTATCTGGTTAGGTGGGGGATACTGGCAATCGGGCTGAAGAGAAATCGAGGAGGAAGGGATGGCCTCTTGAGCTGATGACGCGCGGCTAGAGGCCCGGACAATTTTTTACATGGAGGACAGCCCATTGCTTTGCACTTTGTATTTCTCTTTAACTCAGGAACCTCAGTGTCTACAAAGTCTACAGTGTTTTGGTTTGGGTTAATTTATTCAGTTAAATAATTTTTTGTAAATGTTGAAGAAAAAGTTTATATTTATTTTTATAGTTAAATGTTTGGTAAAGAAAATATGTTTATATACACCTTTTGGATTTAATAAAGGGGCCTTTATTGGCCATTTAATTCAGCAGGTGTCGAGTTTTTTATTTTAGTGGGGTTATAGATGGGTGGTTGGTTTCCAGCGCACACTAGTAATACACCAGTCATGAATATTCACCAGTTGGGAAGCTTGGTAATAGAGGTAGAAGTCAGGGAAAGCCAGTCCCGCCAAATGGCAGGGTAGTCTAAGTGTTTCCAGAGCTATTCTAGGGGCCTTACCATTCCACAGAAATGTTATACAGATCGAGTCAATGCTCTTAAACAATGCTTTAGGGATTTATGAGGGATATAGGACGGTAGGAGTCACACATTTCAAAGGGTTTTTTCTGGGCTTAAGGAGTAGAACAATCAATGCTTCCCTCATCGAGGGGGGTAGAATCCCCTCCTTCAAAGCTGCATTATAAGTCTTAAGTAATAGAGAGGCAAGTAGATTCTGGAACTGCCTATACCATTCCATTGGAAACCCGTCTAATCCTGGCGATTTATGAGCGGGCATCTGTGAGATTGCGAGTAACAGTTCCTCCTCAGACAGCGGCTCATTTAGTTCCCTCCCGCACCCTGTCTGTCAGTTTTGGAAGGGGTACCTGGGTCAAATAGTCATCAAGCTGCACGTGTCTGAGTAGTCAGCCCTGGAGGTGTAAAGGTTGCCGGTAAAAGGAAAGAAAGGCCTCTGTTATTTCCTGAGGGACATCACTAATGTGGTTCGCTGCAGTTAATATCCTAGGAATAGAAATAGGGGTACTCTCCGCTCTTGTAATATACGCGAGCAGGCGACCCGCCTTGTTACCATGTTCAAATGTCTTTTGTGTAACATAGAGCATGCGTTTTTTAGTCAGGTCTAACAGCCTAAGTTCGTATTTTCTACGATTATTGAGCCATGAGGCCAGTGTATCCGCATTGGGACATGTAGAGTATTCAGCCTTAGATAACACCATACCTGGCTCAAGTTCTTCAGTGTGTATTTGATTGTTCTTACGCAATATACCCGTAATTGACATAAAGGACCCCCTCAGCACTGCCTTGGAGGTCTCCCAGGCATTGCTGATACCAGTTGAATCCTGATTGAAGGTCCAATAGTCAACCATAGCCTTTTGGCACTCAGCCTGTACCAGCTCGTCCTCGAGCCCAATAGGGGTTTAACCTCCAGGCCTAGGGCCTGACTTTGGCAAAGAGGAGGAGACTGACCATTAGGGGGGCATGGTCTGATATACCTCTGGGTAGGTATGTGGCTGAATGCACCAAAGATAGTACATCAGATGGAGAAAATGCCATATCTATGCGTGACATAGTGTGGAATGAGTCTGAATGACAGGAAAATTGCCTGTCATCCGGGTGTTTCCACCGCCACAGTTTCCGTGAGAGAGTAAACCTGAGTCCAATCAACAAATGAGGGGTATGGTCTGCCCCCTCCCCGAGGGGGTCCACAGATGGGTCAAGTACAGCATTAAAGTCACCCACAAAAAGTAGGGGACCAGGAGACCTAGGTAAAACATTAGTGACAATTTAGAAAGGACCTCTGGTGAAAACGGTGGGGGGATATATACATTCACCAACGTAAAAATTGAAAAAAGCTATGCGAAGAGTAAGTATAACAAAACGACCCACTGGATCCGTTTTGTACACTCAGAGTCTCGGCCCCCAGAGTCTTAGCTATCAAGACGAGACCCTTTGAGTAATTGGAGTAAGTGGCATGGTACAGAGAGGCTAGCCAGGGGCGCTTAAGATATTTAAGCGTAGGGCCCATAAGGTGTGTCTCCTGAAGACAGATAATATGAGGCTTGTACTTTTTCAGGTAGGAAAACATCAGGGGACCGCTTGTGAGGTGAATTCAGCCCTCTAATATTCCAAGAAATAATTTTAACTGTGTCAGCCATGAGCATGTGCAAGTAGCATATGATTATAGCAGTAGTAAACAGTCAATGCAGCCCCCCACAAAATACAACACTTGCAAGATGGTTGACATATGCAGCATATGAACAGTAGAAAATTACAATAGTAACAAACAGGAGCAAACCCATCCTTCAACTTCCACTCTGGGCGGACAGTCCTGTGGGAAAGCCTCCCAAATCTCCATCCCTACCCCCCCCCCACCCAGCTCTGCCACAACCCAACATAGCGAGCATTGGATCGCGAACAGCATCCCACTCCCTTCAGCAAACGTCTTAGGCGGCGTACACACGAGGGGATATGTCCGCTGAAAACGGTCCGATGGACCGTTTCAGCAGACCATCTCCGCTCGTGTGTATGGGCTAGCGGACAGATTTCTCCACCCGACAGATTTCAAAGCAAGCTTTGAAATCTATCCGGTGGAATCTGTCCGCCCGACATGTCTGCTGGTTAGTACACTTACCAGCAGACATGTCGGCCCCACCGCCGCCGCGCCGCTGCGCCGAATGGATTCGGCGCATGCGCGGAAGTGTTTTAATTCCTGGTGCGGTGACGCGGCGGCGTCAACGTCTCCGGCCCCGTCACCGTGCCGTCCGGCGGCGGGGAATTTGATCCGATGGTGTGTACACGCCATCGGATCAAACTCCCGATCGGACATATCCGACGGAAATGGTCCGCGGACCGTTTTCATCGGATATGTCCGATCGTCTGTATGCCGCCTTAGAAGGGAGGTAAAGATCCTGTGGCCACGCCACCTATTGGTAATGGGGAGAGTGTCAGTTCCATACAAGCTCACAAATGCAGTATAATCATCCCTGAGGTAGGATCAAAAAAAGGAGTATGTTTCCTAAAAGGCACAACAGTAAACAGTACTTGTGGCAGTATAGTAACAGTACCTTACATGTATGCAGCCAGCATTACCGACCAGGATCACAGCAGAATCAACTATTAAGCAGTGGTTTAGGCTTCTCCTGTGTAACAGACCTCCGACATAGGGGAAGTGCCCCCCCTCCCCCTTCGGATCAATCGAGCAACCAGGGCCCGGCTCTCCAGAGCCCATCTCCCAGGGGATCGCTTCTGGAAAAAGAAGGGGAGAGAGGGAAGAAAAAAATAAAAGGGGGGGGGGAAAGGTGGGGGGAGGAGTAAATAGAAACTTCCAAGCCATCGGGTCGCTGGATCAGTTGGGACGATGCCGGGGACGTTTACCAAATCTTGCATCCAGCCAGGCCATAGCGTCTTTGGGACAGGAGCAAAAATTAGCCTTCCCTTCATGAATGATTCTCAGTTTTGCCCGGGAACAACATCGCATAGGGGAGACCTTCGTTGCGAAGACGGTCTTTCACTGCAGCAAAGGATACACGCTGACGTTGCACTTCAGCTAAGAAGTCAGGATAAATGGAGATGTTGCAACCATTAAACTTGAGAGGGCCTCTTTCCTCTTGCCACGCGGTAAAATAGCCACATTGTCCCTGAAGTTTAGAAATTTTGGCAATAAGGGATCTTGGGGGGGCCCCAGGCTGCGGAGCACGTGGTGGGGTGCGGTGCGCTCTCTCTATTTCAAAGGTTCCGGAGAATTCTTCTATCCCGGAAAACGTCACGCAGCCACTGGTGTAGGAACCTTTCTGGACGGGACCCCTCAGATTTTTCGGGGAACCCCACAAAGCGAAGGTTGTTCCTTCTGGAATGGTTCTCCAAATCATCCAGCTTGGCCCTTAGGGCCCCCCAACTCATCCGTGGTCGTGTGCATAGTGGCAGGACAGGGGATGCACTACATCTTCCAGCGAACAGACGGCCTTCTACCTCCCCGGTCCTATCCCTTAAATTTGGACATCTTGTTTCAGAGGGAAAAGTCAACATGGATAGTTTTCATTTGCACAGTGAGGGATGTTTTAACATCTTTAATGGCCACCAGGATCTCTGCTAGTGTGGGTTCAGCAAGCCAAGGGGGGGCTTGGGGCTGTAAGGTCCTCCGAATACCCAGGGAGTCAGAGGAGCTGGATGTTGCAGCCTGGGTGCAACGAACAGGGCAGGGACAGATCCATTCAGATCCACTCACCCCCTTAGGAGTCCTGGGCTGCAGATGGAGCAGGCTGCTGCGTGGCCGCGTGTGCTGCTGAAGGATCGGCGCCATCTTGCTTCTGTGACGGGTCCGCTGCTCCGCCGGGGGCCCGTATTTATTTGTCATCATGCATGGATCGGGGTCCCGTCCGTCCTAAGGATCAGATCGGTGCCTTTTGGGGTGAAAACGGGTGAAGGATGCCTGTAGGATGGCTGTGAGAAGCAGGAGCTAGGAACTCATGCTGCCTCTCTCATGGAGTCCCGGCCACGCCCCCGCCCCCGACTAAATCTATTTTTTAAGCTTTTTGGAAAACATAGGAAAGGTTTATGACCCCTGTAACATTTGTTTTGCTGTCTGTGCAGCTGTTCAGAAGATTTCAGCTCACTTTCTGTCCCAATGAGAATTGTATTTTGAAAATGTGCTTTTTAGGGAAACAAGGATTGGTGATAAAGCATCAGTGGAGAAAAGACACCTTTTCCCATATTAACTCTTAGGCCTTGTACACACGATGGGATTTATCCGCTGTAAACGGTCCCCGGACCGTTTACAGCGCATATTTACGCCGGGGATGTTTTGATCCGATGGCTGTACACACCATCGGATCAAATTCCCCGCTGGCGGACAGCGCAGTGACGCGGCGGTGACGTTGACGCCGCACGTCACAGCACCAGGAAGTAAACACTTCCGCGCGCATGCGTCGGATCCATTCACAGGATAC